>BPLS01000150.1:0-30622 GCA_019656275.1 Rhododendron kiyosumense | reverse complement strand
TATATATATATATATATATATATATATGCTTGTGCTCTTGCTTGTTTTTGAATTGCTTAAAGTGAAATCCTAGGGTTTAACAAGCATAATTATAGAAGTAGTAATAACGATACAAACAACAAAGGATTTTGTTTTTCCATAAAAGAAAATGGAGATTACGTCTAAAACTCTTTGTTGGTGGAAGATATAATTCGGAAAAGTTCGAAGACACCAGGATTAATGGTCAAAGAATTTGGCGAAATTTTGGGTGGGGTTTGTCTGTCTCCTTTTTTTTTTTTTTTTTGGTACACTGAAAATGAGAAAATCAATTGGAAACGCTCAAAAGCCATGCCGCGCATGCACATGTCCGTCCGCCTCAAGCAGCGGAATAATGTCGTTAGGCGAGATGACATGCAACACCATCTTGTCCTCCTGATTCACATCCATATTGGCGAGTCTATCCATTACTTGATTTCCCTCACGGACTGCGTACATGCTTGAGGAGACAGTGGAGAGTTGCCTTTCAATTTTCATTATTACTTCTTCTTCTTTTTTTTTTTTACATTTTCTAGCTATCAACCTTTTTTTTTTTTTTTACATATTCTAGCTGTCATCAACTGATTTAGATTTTTCATGCCATCTAGGACATCGTAATTCTATAAGAGGATGCTGATCATATCTAAAATAGGCCGTGGAATGACTGAAAATGTTTTTTTGTTATATATAAGCCATGCTGAGTGGGAATCGAATGCCAAAAATGGCCTAGGCCCTAGGCTTTCTTCTCCGGTCTCTCCTAAAAAGTCTAGTCAATTTATATCAATTTTTTGTGGTTATAATTACTCGATGGGATTTGCAATCTACTCAAACTCCACAAACTCTTTTGGAACGTGTTATATATTATCCCTTGATTTGTCAAGAAAAGAAGATAAGAGGAGTAACAAGATCTAAATTTATCGGAAGATGGGAGAAAGCGGATCAGAAATTCAACCCATCTTCCAACGTGATAATCTAACTACTCTAATAATATTGTCTTTCCCTATAAAAATTCTCGGAAAATTATTATAATTTCTTTTGAAACCAAACAACTTAACTTATATTAATACAAAAAGAGTAACAACTCTGATACACTTTTACAAAACGGGGAGTTTGCCACCCCAAGCTGATCCTTACATAAAGCTTGCAACAAAACTCAGGTGCACTACTATGTAAAACAAAAACGCCCTTGAGTTGTTGCAGCATTCTTGGCTAATGAGTCAGCCACCCCATTAGCCTCGCGATAACAAAACATGATTCACAGCGAGAAGAACTCAGAAGCAAGTACCAGAATCTCCTGCAGCACTCTACAGAACCGACCTGCTTGGACCAACAGCCTCCTACGCACACTGCCAGCTCTGGGCTAAGGCCCAAGAGGCGTAAGCCTTAAACCCCCCAAAAATGTTAAAAAATAGGGCCCCCATTAATTGTTGTGACCTAGTATACATGTGTTATTTTAAAGCCCAATTTTAAACCCAAGAAAACATTTCACTTAGGCCCAATGGTCCAGAAAAATGGAATACGGAATGCAGAAAAAACAATAAACAAAAAAAACAAAACAAAAACGAGGAATACATGTATTTGGTTTTGAAAAGTTAATATATCAACTTTTTATTTGATTTTTGTTGACAATTATTAAGGGCCTTACTTTCGAAGATCATCTTAGGCCTCTAAAATCTCAGAGTCGGCCCTGCTTACGTACATAAAGCTTGAACACAAATGTAGAATCAATCTCAACATCTATATTAGCAAAACCATACCGACGGACAACCCAAAACCCATCTCGCACAACCCACCATATTTCTGCCATCGCATCTCAAAACAAAGTCACCCAAACCATTTCTGAAAATTATTGTACTATAATCGTATATGAGATGCCTGATCGATGCTTATGCTTGAAGCCAAAAGAAGAGGACAAGTACCAGAACGTTCGAAGCGGGGGGAGGAATTGACTTATTCTTGGTCTAGATCAGGACATGCAAGAGGGGAAATTATTATTCCCATTCGGCCAAAAAAATTGGAAGGTACTATTGAATTTGTAGGGTACCCATGGGTGTACTCAAGAGTCAAGACAACTAAAGCTTAATCACCTCATCAAATGTGTGGTTAGAGCATCTTGTTCACAAGACGGGCACTGGGCCAATGTGTCACTATCAACTTCACTATTATCATAAATGTTCCATGGCTCGATCCGGTTAGTATTTGATAGGAGGACAAATAGGAGTAGTAACAAAGAGATACTGTAGTACTGTGTAATCTATTTGATAAGACAAGTAAAAAAGAGAGAGTATTTAAATTATTTGACAGGTCAAAGAACTAAAAGATACTATTTAGTAACGAGAATAAATTCTTTACATTGGTAAAATTTTGTTTCTTTCAAATCAATTACATCGCATCACGTTGCAAAATGATAGTCTCAATCAGTAGAACATGGCGATCGATGTGGCGCAATATAATTGAATTGGAGAAAACAAATATTTACACCGGCGGTATAAAGAATTTATTCTCTTTAGTAACTACTATGCACCTAATGTTTGTTGTTATTTTTTTTGGTCAAGAAACAGATAGTATTATAAATCTCAAGCCAAATACATCAAGAGGAATTTTCATCCCTAGACAAGGGATCAAAAAGCTTAACAGGAGGGAATTATAAATCTCAAGCCTAATGTTTACTTTAGACAGCAAAATTTTTAACCAAACATCAGATATATAACTGCCTTAGACCTATGGTCAGAGGCTCATATCTAGTCAAACAAACATTAAAGGTAAATTAGTAACTATGAGCATTTTCTTACATGTTTCTGACAAAAAAAATTCATCTTAATCAAAATCATAGAAGAAAATAAATTTTCATTTCATTTTCTAATTTTCTATTCTTTTACAAATTTTCTTTCATTTTCGCCTTCCAGCATGAATTTCTTTCTAATCAAATGGGCCCTAAGGGTAGAATATGTATTGACTATTGAGAAAGATGGAATACCTGCAATTAAATTGACGCCAAGAATGGAATTAAGCTGCAAATTGTGGTTCATCAAATATGTAAGGCTTAAATACTTAAATGGTCCTTACAAAATAGAGTCCGTTTCATTTTCATCCTTGTAAAAAATTTTGTGTCAATTTCGTCCTTCTAGTTTGTGACTCAATTCAATGTCACCATTGCCGTCAACTAATGGACGGAATTCGCCAACTGGATAACGGAAGCCTTATTTGGAACCGACCTGGGCCCCGTCTCTTCCCCCAAAAATTACCCACACCGTTTTCTACCAAAAAAAGACGCCCAAGATCAATCTGCCATTCAATTACATTACAAACGTGCGATAAAAAAATCACAAATGATATAGGTTTAGAGAAAACGCTCTCTAGATTCATTCATTCAATAATAATCAATCATTATCTTGCCCCGAAGGCTTACAACTTGTTAAATAGGTATAAAAACCCTAACTCTAATTGATTCGCCTCAAAACGGACACCGAATTAATTAATAACAAAAATTACCAACAATGGAAAAATTTGGAATACGTGCAAAAATAGAAAACCACGAACACTTTAAAAACCCTAAACCATTTGCATTAAAAACGTGGGTAACAATGGACTTACCTTAGCATCCACCAACGACGTCCTTGCGTTGATGATCTTCTCAGATATTGTAAAGACCACGCCAGCAAACCCTATCGAAGATCTTGATGAGACCTCGCCCAATCCCTCTTTTGATGAGAAACGTACTGTTAAGGGTTTGGGGGAAACCCTATCGAAAATCTTGTGCGTATTGTTTTTGGGAGACAGCAATGCAGGTAATATTGGGGGAAGAGACGTGGGGTCAGGTCCCAAATAAGACTTCCGTTATCCATGTAGGCGAATTCCATCCATTGGTTGACGGAAGGGTGACTTTGAACTGAGTCACAAATTGGAAGGACGAAATTGACACAAAAATTTTTACAAGGACAAAAATGAAGCGGACTCTATTTTCTAAGGACCATTTAAGTATTTAAGCCAATATGTAAATATAGCGTGTCGAGTGACTATTTAAATCTTAACAAGACTTACTTTTTTAGGTTTGTAATACAGTGTGAGTTAAAATTATTTTCACTTGTCCACTACCGTCCGTTTTTGGCTCCACCGTTCATTTTTATTATAATTTGAATCATTCATCTTGTAGGATCTACAAAGAGTATATACACTCAAAATATGAGCTCGATCGGACATCAATAGGTGTATTAAAAATCAATTTTTGGTTTGTGAAATGGACATTTTAACTTCAAAATCTATGATCGTCCATTTTGTAAACAAAAATTCAAGTTTTGTTATACCTATCGATATCCAATTAAGCTAAATTTTTACATCAATATATGGTCCGCAGTCTCTGAAGATGAATGGTTCAGATTACAAAAAAAAAAAAGGTCTTGTGGAGCCCATAGGCGGTGGTGGAAATTAACAGTGTGGTAGAGCGATGATAACTCAATTTGAGTGCCTCCACCCAAACACCTAAAATTCAAAATTGCAAAAACGAAAATGCAAAAAGCTATCCAAACACCCTCTATGTAAAGAAGACAATAATGATGAGAAAATAATAAACTATGATAACCGAGTTGATCCTAAGAGGGTCGAATATGTATTGTGACGCCAGGAATAGAAGTTGCAAATCGTGGTTCATCAAATATGTTTAATCTTGACAAGACGTTCAGGTTTCTAATATCACAATATTATCTTGTTGTATTATATATAGTTGATGAATTGGCCGGTTTCCGATGCATTCGACCAATATTAACCTACAAACAAGAACTATAGATATTGGTGTGGTGCCAACCGACAGCCCTCCGATACTTAAGTCAACTATTTTGTGGCATATAAAATAAAATGAATTCACTTGGAATCAGTTGCTCATATGGTGCATGTGACGCCAGGACTCGAAGCTGCAAAAAAAAAAAAAATGGTCACATTAAAAGTTTCAACGCTAATTAATTAACCCACAAATTAATAATTAATGTTACAAATTAATTAAAGAGAGAGTCATTGTCAGTGTCTGGAGTTAACCTTTCATGTTATAAAGGTCTAACAGCTCCCCTCAGTGGCCCTTGGGGCTCTGAAGAACAATACATGTTCGTAGTTATATATTGATATAATAACAAATTAAGCAATTCATAAACTAGCATTAACTTAATTATGTATACCACAATTAAACCCCTCCAGTCAGTCAGTGTGTCAATGTAGTGTCCTTGTCTTTACTTTGTTTGCCGTTCGTCTATTTTGTAATGCCAAATTGCTCATCAATGAAATACTTTTCCTTTGGATTATTTTGCCGTCGTTCATTTTGGTAGTCATTTTGGCTTTGTTGATTTTGCATTTTTGGGTATTTTAGTTTTGGTAATAGGTGGAGAGAAAAATAGAATAATGATTGGAGAAATGAGTAATGAGTAGAGAGAGATAAAGAGATAAATGAAAATAATAACTGGAGAAATAAAATAATGATTGGAGAGAAAAACTAGATAATGACTAGAAAACAAAATAAAACGTACTCCTACAATGGTGTTTTGGTACTAAACTAAAATGTGAAACGAACAAGGCCATTGTCTATTGTGTGTTGTTGGTTTGACATAGAGTGTTTGGCTACTTACTTGGAGTTCTTTAGAGCTTCGCATGCCTACAATGGTGTTTTGGTAGGAAGTAGGATCGCAAATGAACCGAGCAGCTCACGAGTTAGGCTTGTTAACGCTCGACTTGGCTCAACTACTTTAATAAGCGAGCCGAGTTCGAGCTCGAGTTTTTAGCTTGTTTACTCCACTCGGCTCATCCGATGAAAGCTCGATCAGCTCATTACGGACACTCGGCACAATTAAAGAAGTTCATTTAGTAAATGACTAAACTCGACTCATTAAAAACTCGGCTCATTAAGACTCGAACTCAAATTTTTGGCCGAGCTCGCCTAATAGAAAACCCACACATGGTTTCTCTTGGGCATAATCTTACCTCAAGGGACGTAATTATGAAGGTTCTAACAATCAAAGAAAGAAATGTTAGGTGTACGAATGGTAGAAAATTAAAGGTTGGAAAAAAATGGGAATCCTGGAAAGTATGGAATTACTTGGCATGTTGAGTGACCATTGCCAAAATGTCATTGGCCTAGCCTTTTTTTCTCCAGTCAGTCTCTCTTAAAAGTCTAGTCAATAGTCTTTATATCAAATTTATGTGGTTGTTATAATTACTCAACAAAGTGCTGTTCCAAAAAAAAATTAATTGCTCAACGAAGTTGCAATCCACTCAAACTCCACAAAGGCACAAACATTTTTTGAACTTCTTATCCTTGTTCTTATGTGTGTGTGTGTGTGTGTGTGTGTGTGTGTGAGAGAGAGAGAGAGAGAGAGAGAGAGAGAGAGAGAGAGAGAGAGAGAGAGATCTAAATTTGTTGGAAAATTACAAAAATTTATGCATGATGTTGCTAAATAGTTGAAGCCCAAAGATATAAGACAAGAGGGAAATTACATTTACTATCAATCCAACAATTTGAAAGATACTTTTTTTTTCTTTTCTGTACACCGAATATCTTACATACACAATGACTAATTTTAGGGTCTTGAAGTCAACGACCTGACAAATTTTCAATAGCCCTATAGGAGAGATAAATTTTGTACTAAGTTCATATTCCCACTCGACTAAACCCTTTTGTCTAATTGGAAGGGTACTACTGACTTCTTGTGTGTACCATGGGTACTGTATTTCAAGAAAACAAAAGCTTAATTACCTAAGCGATGAAATGCGTGGTGATCAGAGCAGCTTCACAAGATGGAAAGTGAGTGTCACTATAATTAGCTTCAATTATGATATTCAATTTATGATATATCAAGCGAAAGTAAATTGTTAATAATATATATATATATATATATATATATATATAAAAGGACCTTATAATATACATTCTATGTTTCATACTAAGGGTCCGTTTGGGAGCCTCTTATTAGTTTTCCATTTTTCATTTTGGATTGTGGGTTATTGACTTTTGGATTATGGTCATAATAAATTATGAATCTGGTAGAATATTTGGGAGATATGTGCAAATTAGATTTTGCAACATATTAGTGTATGGGAGGATAAGTTGGCTAGTTAGGGTCAGAGACGACAATCACTCATTCTTAAAACAAGCGTTCTTAAGACCAAAGAGTCAGGCAGAAAGGGGGGGAGGGGACAGCTCTTCGTTCCTGGTTCTCCTGTAACTGGCTGGATCCTCCGGAACCATAAGAATCCTTAGTTAGAATGAGATTCCAACTCAGCAGCCCTTGAGTGAGATTTTGAGAAGGGTTGCTTTTTGGAGAGCACAATACGATGAAAGTTGTAAGTTTATTATAAATCTGGTAGAGTATTTGTGAGATATGTGCAACTTAGATTTTGCAACAAATTAGTGTATGGGAGGAACGGAGGATAATACTCAAAATAGATTATGAATGATTTTTTTTGAAAATAATGCTCAAAATAGAATATGAATTTGGAAACATAATGCAAAATGAGAATAGAAAAGCTCATCCAGAGGTGATTCTCAGATTGTGTCTCTAAAGTGTAGTTTTCAAAATGTATTATGAGAGAGAATCCATTATCACAATGCAGCTCCGAGAATCCATTATCACAATGCAGCTCCCACACAGAAAATGTTAGATAATAGATAATCACAATCCATAAACCAGTTCCCAAACAGGCCCTAAGTTGTAAACATATAATAGCATGAATTATGCGTTTTAAGATGATGCCTTAACTTGGAATCAAATTTTTTTTTTGTCAATCAGTAGGAGAGATTATTACAAAGTACACATCACATGACACTATATCCATTGTGTGAAAGCCCACGAAATAACCAAGTCCAACCACCGAACCAACAGGATAAATAAGTCTAACTCTACAAGCCCCATTAAGGGGAGAAATAACCCCAATAAATACTACAGAGGAAAGAACACCCATACGAAGGTGGAAAGACTCGAACTTTTGATCTCCTTGCGAGATGCAAGAGTTTTAGTCAACTGAACTAACCCCAGTTGGTTAACTTGGAATCAATTGAGCCGATCAAAAAACCAAAAAACAAAAACTTGGAATCAGTTTATTAATATGCAGTGTATGTGACGCCAGGACTAGAAGCTGCAAGATTAAATTAATTAAAATATCAATCATACGGCATAGTGCATAGAGCATGAGAACGATTATTTAAGACATGTTGTTAAAGTTCAACGCCAATTAATAGACCAATTAACCAAAAACATAATCGAAAGTCATTTTCAGTGTTTGGACTTAACCTTTCATGTTATAAATGTCTTTAACATCTCTCTCACTGCCCCTTGTGGCTCTGAACAACTAATTAACATGCTCTCTCAATATTTGAAGAGAGGAATGTGGTTCTTGCACGCCTTGCCATCATGATGAATTGATGATGAAATGAACAAGAGGACTCGATTAATATAAGGTTTTCTGGTTCAAAAGTACTTTTGAGAGATCGTGTCCTTATTATATATCATTCGTTTATGCCAGTTAATGTATGTCAAAAGCCATATAGAAATTGATTTTGTCAAAGAGTTGCGAAGCACGAACACGTCTGAATAGTCGCCGCATCTGTACTTGTCGGACACGCCTAAGTGCTAATTCATCAACTAGCATTAACATATTATGTGATTAGTGGTTTACTTGTGCAGGTTCTAGCACCCTGTGAAGAAAGAAATGTGAGGTTGTTATGAACCTGACATCATGACGAAATTGCCAATTAATGATGAGAATATAGTATTTAGTCTTATTCGAGAAAAAGCAAAAACAAAATCATAAAACATATATATCTTAGGGGGTTAATTAGGAGATTAGAGGTGATGATGAGGGGTTGAACCCTCATCATTCGACTTACTAACTGTGTCAGCTTGCAAGTCCAATTCTATTTAAGTTTATGGATTAAAATTTCTTAAGATTTTTATTTGCCCATTATCACAAATGAATATATCCAAAAGTCGTTCGTATACATGAACGCTAATTGTTTCAAGGGAAACAGGATAAAAGAAAATGAAACTAGTTATACCTTGGAAATTACTAGTTCGATAGGCCACCCTTGCATAATCTCAAGTGTTGGAAACCATCATTCGATTGGCCAACCTTGGACTAGTTCGTCGCCATCGCCGCCTTCACCGTAGCTGAAGAAAATAAACTAATTAAGTTAATTTACCTTTCAAACTATCAACAAAACTAATTATTAAGAAAGGAATTAAATTCATATAGTGCATATAATATAAGTTCCTCACGTTGGAGATGGAGTAACTGACAGACTTCTAGAAAAGTTATTCTCAGCACCACACACTCATCTATTGAGGTTCTAACTGCACTTGCGTTAGGGATCGGTAGCTAGGCCCAATGCATGGTTTACAAGTGAGGGAAGATTTGTTGGGAACATGTTTGAAAGATTGAGTCCCAGTCTCACTTCGGACAAGTAGAAACTAGGGGTGTGCACTGGTCAGGCGGGTTGGTTTTGACCCGAAAATGGAACCCAACCTGACCATGTCGGATAAGAATATTTAGGCCCACAAATCGATCTGCACAGGTGGTAAGAACCGTCTGTGAGCCTGATTCTTTACTTCAGGCCGGGTTGGGTCAAGTCGGGTTGCACCAAAAAACTGAATTGTGCTTTATGGATTGGTCGGGTTGGGTTCGAATCGACAGGTGAAGA
This sequence comes from Rhododendron kiyosumense, assembly GCA_019656275.1. Lineage (NCBI taxonomy): Eukaryota > Viridiplantae > Streptophyta > Magnoliopsida > Ericales > Ericaceae > Rhododendron > Rhododendron kiyosumense. Next base: position 20,934 of record BPLS01000150.1, on the reverse strand, counting down.
ATGCATCAACCCGAACCCTGAACCGAAATCTGATTTTTGCCAGAAAGTAAACCCGCACCTATCCGAACCACATGTTCGACCCCGCTCAAGACCCTTCGGGTCAGGTTCATGGATTTTTTGCACACCCCTAATAGAAACAAATGTTGGATCTTAATATGCAATCAGTTAGATGACTCATCACTTACAAAATTTTAGTCTTTTAAGTAGATGTGTCATTGATCAATGTATATTAGGTCTTGTAAATTCCGTGAATACTCCCCAACTGATTAGGTGTACACGCTCATTGGGAGATTCTCAAGAATTAACTTAAATCCGTTACACATTAAAGAGAAGACTTCCAAGTAAACTTTGGTTTTTTCTTACTCTCTCACTTAAATAATAAAAAAAAAAAAGTGCTTTGGTCTTTGGTTTTAATACGTCACGTGAAGCCATGAGTAGTAGGTGAGTCTAGGCCGGTAGTAGTAACATTTTATGAAGTTTCGTGCCCACCTACTTGCTCAGTTACTTGTTTTTTTGTTCTAAAAAGTCAGAATACACCAAACCCTTAAATTAAATATGCACACTCGGATGATTATGTATTGTTGACGCTATCTTGACATTGTGATTTGCTAGCTCTTTTTTTTTCAAAAAAAAAAATAGTTTGGCCTTACAATCTACCTTCATTCGATTTTGTTTGACGCTGTTAATTCTTGCTGAAATCACAACACATGTGGAAGCCCTTGCTCCAAGGAGTTTGGCCGATTGGGAATGAGAAAGCTAATAAGTGTTAGTCTTTTATAAGGTCAATCGCATGTGCGAATCCTCGGAGACCAAACATTCCAAATCTTAGGACTATTGAAGTGTTTGTCCATATGTTAATTTCAGGGACCAAAATTAGTCAAGATGTCTGCAAATTGGCCCAAATATCCGATTATAAAAAACAAAGAATAATTTCTCCATCCCGTGTGAGGGTACAGATAAGATTGCTACCGATGTGCACAAATCAACGTGTGACTCACTTTAAGTACCGTACGAATGATTTGAACCATTCGTTAGTTTTAAAATATTTTTTCCAGTGGTGTGCATGAAATCAACTCAATTGACTAACTACAAGTGCTCGATCCAATATACCAATTTTATGTTTAAAATGGAGGATGCTGGATTCTAAATGAAAAATTGGTATGTTGGATTAAGTACTCTTAGTTATTCGATTAAGTTGATTTTTTACGAGATCTCTCACAAAATATTCGCAAATTCAGTAAGGGTAGAAATTTTTACATTTTCTTTTTTGATAATTGTACTCTATTTTTTTTTTTTGTTATTTAGTGGAATTTTAAGTGTTAAAGTATTTTTTACTAAAGACAAAAAATAGATTTTGCTACTATAAAAAAGGGAGTGCAACGTACGGCAAGCACAACAATTTCTAAAGTCCACAGCTTGACTTTCAAAACGAATTGTAGTGCGTCAACGGTCAACTTTCGAGCGACATGGGCTCGTGACCGTTAGTTTCGTTGAATTTCAATCGTAGATCTGCGGTGAATATCTCACCACGTAAGCGGTGCAGGTGCGTTTCTTTCAAGACGTGATTCTCCGCTAGCGCGTGCTGGGACACAATTATCAGTCGTCTTACGGCCCGTTTGACGAGGGATAAGGAGGCCTTGCGGGATAAGTTAAAATTCGGGTTCACTCTTATTCAGTATTTGGTTCTCCCCTCTGTACCCGGACTGCTTATCAGACAACTCATCCCACCCGTCATTAACTTAAACGTAATTATTTCTTTATCCATTTACGAGTAGTATTTATCCATCTATTTCAACTTACCAATTAAACTCACTTTTAGCTATTCTCCCATTCTTAACTAACTCACATTATAACATATCAAGTCTTCTTTCTTATTCATCAAAACCATATGCACCTGCCAAAGAAACCGATAGTATGTGTTACTAACTAATTTAAAGTGCATTTGTAATGTGGGATTTGGAATAGATTAATTTCTACCATATTATCAAAATTTCTTGTTTGTGCATTTTTTTTTTTTTGCCACAACGATAACAGATGATATTATAGATTTAAGAAACAGTACATTAAGAGGAAATTCTATCCCTAAACAAGGGATCAAGAAACCAAATAGCTAAGGGAACTCAGTTTAGAGATTATACCCAACTCCAACTAAACCAATCGCTCCAAACAAACGGAGCACTGCAGAAAACAACCAAAAACACCCACATAGAGGTGATAGAAGTCCCACAAACAGAGAGAAATCCCACATAGGGGACACCAAAGAAAAGAACCAAAAAAAAGAGAAAAACCAGTAACGGAACTGGACGGAGTCCGCCGTACTGGAGTAGACTTCATCTACCCACCTAGATCTCCTACTCCGGCGCGAGGAGGACGCCTCCGGCAACCACGATTTGCAAACCACTACATCCAAAAGTCGTCGGATTGCACGACGGAAGAGGCGGAGGAGGGCCGGCGGATGGTAGTTTGGAGAGGAGGAGGATGGGGGTGAAGAGGGAAAGAGAGAAAACCTTTGAGATCTATAATCGAGAGATTGAAAAATCCCACGAGGGGAAGAAATCCCTCCCCTCCCGTCACCCATTGGGGCATAAAACCCTGAAGGGAGGGGAAGAAGAGAGATAGCAGCAACGGCTTCTTTAAGATTAGAAAGAGAGAGAAAGAGAGAGATAGAATTTGTATAGTTTACAGATGAAGTAGGTCAGTTGGGGCGAGTCGTTACAGTTTAATACAATCTACACCAGGAAAATTGTGCATTTACAAACAAGAAAATACAATAAAATTCCATAGCTACGCTAAAGAGATTATATTCTTTTATCGATAATCTACATATTAAAAGTTAAAAAACTCGTGAATAGGAATCATGTCAAAAAGTCTACAAGCACCAATGGGCTCATGTCTTAGTTGGTCACTTCTGATATCCTCACATGGGAGGACAGGGTTCAAGCCACGTCGTGGGCGTTTGAGGGTTATTATGGATAACCTTTGAAATCTTCGGTGAACTAATCTACTAACACTCCGCTAGTCCCGCTGATGTATAAATATTGTGGAAAAAAATCAACAAGCAGATGTATAAAGCAAAATACTACTACCACCGTCTAATCAAATTCATTTGATCCGTTACCAATGGTAAACATATATAATCATTTTTAGATTTATATTGTATCTTTTTTGAGAGTCATATTAAAAAATATATAATCAATTAAAAGTTAACATAAATATAACAAACAAATAGGGAGTAGTAGGACAAAAATCTACTGTGGTATTCGCGCGATGATCATATTGATTCGTCTCCCCAAAATCTTCGCCGCATATCGCGCACGTGTGTTCACGATCACTGAGGCGCGTGAGAGACTTTCTTCATCCATTTGGAAGATACAGAAGGATAGGGAGGAATCTTATCCAAGTTCACACGGTGCAAAGAAAATAAAAGAAAATATAACACATTTTTTTTAACTATCTGATAATTTTTAGTTAATCTGACAATTTTTAATTAATTGGGAGACTAAAAATTATCAAAAGGGTGAGGTGGTGGGCCCTATGAATAAGAGATTCCGATCGAAGTCCGAACCTCCATTTTGAAAAATTGTTCGTGCTTTCTGGAATTGGAAATCCTACGGTGCACTGCTGCCCATGAAGAACAGCAGCAAACTGCTATGCTTAAACTACACCGTTTCATGTCTACAATTTGCCCAGTTGAAACCCACACTTAAGCCCCTGTTTGCCATTCCACGAAAATCCTGTGTTCAATATTTATTTTTTATTTTTGTGGGGCCTCTTACGGGTCTTACAATAATGATTCACACGGCAAGTTATTCTTAAAATATTTTTTTGTGGGTTCTTGAAAAAAAATTAGCACAATCCGATATCGATAAGTCTGTTTCAAAATTGTAGGGTACCCTATAAATTTTGAAACAACCATTACTGTTATCGGATTGAGCTATTTTTTTAGATACTCATAAAAAATATTTTAAAAATATTTTGCAATTTGAATCATGTAATAGGCCCCACAACTAGAACACCTGTTTTTTATTTTTTATTTTTGTGGGGCCCATTACGATTCCTACCAAGAGGATTCAAATTGCAAATTATTTTTAAAATGTTTATTTATGGGTTCTATAAAAAAAATTAGCTCAATTTGATATCAGTAAGGGCTTTTTCAAAATTCATAAAAATTGCAAGTTATTCTTAAAATGTTTATTTATGGCTTCCTGAAAAAAATTACTCCCTCCGTCACTAATTAACTGTCCACTTTCACTTTTTCCAATTTTTTTTAAATGAGTTATATCTTTTAATTTATATTGTTTTTCATAATTTTCAAAATTTTGTCTAATAGAATCAATCGAGATCTATCAAACAAGATCCATATTGAATATAAAAAATATTATACTTCGGAAGATATAAATGATTTTTTAAAATATCCGGAATAGTAACATGGACAATTAATTAGGGACAGAGGGAGTAGATATGATCAACAAAACGAGACATGAAGAAATTTGCAAGTTGTTCATATTCTTTGTCAGGGTGTGTTCAATCTGAGTCTCATTATGATGATCAAAGTCGATCATTCAATATAGATTTATTTACTTCTGACATCATGTAAGAATTTAAGTCAATCAGATATCGATGAGATGAGTGTTTGATCATTTAGTTTAGGTTTATTTGTGCATTACATTATTATGAATGAATCTTCACGAAATGGAAAGATATGATCAACAAAATGAGACATGAAATCAGCACAATATCTCGGTTAGAACGGCCAAAATTGTTCTCAACGCCAACGGGTCAACGATGGCATAGCGAGTCACCTCCACCATGCTAACCGATTCCCATGTTGTCACCGGCTACACCGGTAACCCACGTTTCCTCCCCTCCATCAGACTTTCGTTTTAGGAAATTCTAGAAGCCCCATGCTCCCTAATTTTTGATATTTTCAGTTTCGGTTTTTCTATTCGTCTTTGTTTGTATTTTTTTTAAATTTATGTTTTTTTTGTAGTAATTATTTGTGTCGACGAGAGGAGTCTAAAAAGTAAAAATTATGACCAAAAGAAAAAAATATCTCTAAAGACAAAAAATCAAGTTAATAGCTACTCTAATATTTTTGTTGTCTTGTATGAAATTTTTTTCAATTTTAGTCTACATTTTTATATTTTTCTGAATTCTCTTGTTGAAACGAATGATTAATTCCAAAAATTCCAAAGAAAAAAAACAAATAATTACAAAAAAAATACCAGACCAAAAATTTAGGAATGATGAGGTCTAATAGTAATGTCCTGAATTATTTGTCCATATAAAAAATTAAATTTTTTAATCATTCTCTTTTAATTGAATTCATAAGTCTTATTTGAATTGAATGACCTCAACAACATTTTGCACAACATATTTTTGGAGAAGCGTCTCATTAGTAATTGAAAACTAGCAATCGTTTATATTTAGTTGCCAATCAAACACTACCACATAGACATGTTGTGCGACAGTGCAAAAATGTTGTGTATATTGTGTTCGCAGACTTTCTCCTAAAGTATATATAAGTGCTATGATTATGTTCTGTTACCAAATAATTTTATCTCATGACCATTCTCAATGAGTTATGGGTCTGAGGATTAAAAAAAGAAGTTATGGGTCTTCCTTCTAGCTAGTAGAGAGATTATTGAGTACCTTTGAGACAAGGACGCGGAATGCCCCAATTCCTTTTTCCATCACACATTTATGTGGGCTTCACACACTTTGGGATGAGATACACACAAACGTGTGTAGAGAGATGGGTACGGGCACCATGTGTCTTTGCCTTGTGCAATGTGTTTTACTAAATAAAATAAGTATTTATTTTTGATAAAAAGTGATATATCATGAAAGAATAATCTATTTCGTAAAACAAAAAATAAATACTTAAAAATAAGAACTTTAGAAAAACAGGCCCTCAATAATTTTTCCTTCCAGTACGTCACCGGTACTACAAATGAGCTAATGGTATCCCAATAATAAATTGGCAAACCATAACGGACTCCATTATTGGAAACTCTTGGTCATAAAAGAAAATAATCTGTTTCAAAAAAAAAAAATTTATTTTTTTAAATCCGATGCTACTAGCTAGAAGCAGGAAAAAATGGATCCGGGACGCTGTCATGTGTCCCCTACCAAGCAGCTTGCCAAGCGGCAAGAACGGCACCGTTCAGTCCCATGCAAGGGGCCTACTGTGTTGGCCTCCAATTCCTTGTTCCCTTGGTCGACATTCTTGAACACTTTTTTATTTTTGACTTTTATGAGGTTCATTACGGATCCTACAAAGATGATTCAAACCGCAAGATATTCTTATAATACTTTTCTATAGGTTCCTGAAAAAAATTAGCTCAATATGATATTGATAAGACTGTTTCATTATTCTTAGGAAGCCTTAGAAATTCTGAAACAGTCCTTACAAGATACTCCCTCCCGTCCCGATTTGTTTGTCCAATCTCGGATTTTCAACTTATTAAGAAAAACAAATCTAATTCATTGATTTGAAAATTACGTGATCTAAGCCATTAATTTTGAAATTGGACAGTCAATTTAGAACATATATAAGTCAAAAAATGGACGAACAAATCGGGACAGAGGGAGTATTGAATTGTGCAAATTTTTTTCAAGAACCCGTAAAAAATATTTTTAGGAATAATTTGCGGTTTGAATCATTGTGGGACCGTAATGGGCCACAAAAAAATTAAAAAAATCATTAATTTATTGCCCATTAAAACTTGTTTGGTTAAGTTTTAATGGGCAAGAAATTAAATTTTTTTTTTGTCGAGTCCATTATGGTCCTACAATGATTCAAATCGCAAATTATTTCTAAAATATTTTTAATGAGTTCATGAAAAAAATTTGCACAATTCAATATCGGTAACAGCTGTTTCAAAATTCTTAGGGTATTTCAGAATTCTTAGGGCTGCTTACGAATTCTGAAACAATATTGCCGATATCGGATTGAGCTAATTTTTTTTAAAGAAATCATTAAAAAATATTATAAGAATAATTTGCAATTTGACTAATATTCATAGGACCTGTAACGGGCCCCTCAAAAATCAAAAGTAAATAAAAGTATTCAAAATTTCCGACCAAGCAAACAAGCTAGGAATTGAAGTTCAACACAACTGCCCCTTGCATGTGACTAAAGTCACTAAACGGTGCCGTTCTTGCCACTTGGCAAGCTGCTGGGCAGGGGACGCTTCCGACGGAAAAAATGGGACCATTTTGGATTATATTGAAACCGTTAAGACGAATGAGGGAATTTGTATGTAATCCTAAAAGAGGATAGATTGTTAGTACTACATTTTTTTTTTGATCCGGTTGGTACTACATTTAAACAAACAAACCCTCAACCTTTGTGATGACACACGAGTGCGGTTACTTGTTCCCAAATGAAGAACTATTATGCTTTGTTTGAATTAGAATTTGAAAAATAGTAGGGGTAATAAGTGAAGAGAGATAGAGAGAGAAATGTTGGAAGTAGGGAGAATCTATGAGAAATCTAGGGGAAATTTTTTGAAAAATTCTTTTTGAATTGTGACAAGAACAAGGCATAAATTCCGAAATACTAAAATAAGCCATAATACTATATTCGACTCTACGTGAAATTTAAAATTTTCTAAAAGTTATTCTAGTTTTGTCCTTATTTGAATTTTTTTCCACGTTTGTTCGTTTTGTGTCAAATTTTTTTGACTTTTTGATTAGACGAAACAGAAAAGTTAAATTTTTTTTACTTCTACCCAAATATTTTGAACAAGAACCATTTTAAGTAAAAAAAAGTTCCACTAAACTTTTTCTAAAGGTTATAGTTTTTTCCTTATTTGAATTTTTTTCGCGTTTGTTCGTTTTGCGCATAATTTTTTAACTTTATGATTTGTTGAGATTCATTGAGACGAATCGGAAAAGTTAAAAAATTTACTTTTACCCAAATATTTTGAATAAGGACCACTTTTAAGTATAAAAGTGGTTATTGTTCAAAATGTTTGGGTAAAAATAAAAATATTATTTTTCCGATTCGTCTCAATCAAAAAGTCAAAAAAAATTGGGGCAACATGAACATACCGGAAAAAAATTCAAATAACAACAAAATCAAAAAAGTGAAAAAAGTTGTTAGTGGAACGGGATAAAGCTTCGGTCTTCAGCGAATGAAGCATGAGGTCTAAACAAGATGATGCGGTTTAGATATTGCCAATAAATGTTAGTAGCATCAAACTAGCTAGAAACAAGAGCATCTCCAATAAGCTAGGCAAGCAACCCTTGCTAGCTAGCTAAGCATTTTAGTTAGCATGAATCTAAAGCCTCCCACAGCTACATAAACAGCTAGTTACATTTCCTTATTTTGGCTAACTACATATATAATTCAGTCATTGAAAATCAGTTATATGGTCTCATTTCGCTAATTAAAATAAGTACTTATTTGATTACTTTTTGAATTAAGGTAATGTATTATGAGAAATTAATGATCTGTTTCGTAAAGTGAAAAATAAGAACTTAAATAAGAAGAACCTTAGAGAGATGGGGCCTTAGAGTATCCACAATGATATAATAAAAAATGAATAATCAAAAATTGCCACATCAGCTTTTGATTATCCAGTTAAGAGATTATTAAGATTAGCAATGTAGAGGTCCACAATGGCATAATCAAAATTGAATAACCAAAAGTTGCCACATCACATTTTTAAATTATAAAAAAACTAATAACTATGAACATAGAAATAGTTTTTTCTAAAAATAAATTTTGAGACTAATAAAAACTATTTATTAGAAATAGAAAATAACTTTTAAACTTTTTTTGAAATTTTTTTATAAAAATAGTTTTTGTGTAACTACGGTTTTTGAAAAAATTAATTTTTATATAAGAAAAGGTTTTGAGAAAAAAATTCCTTCAACAAAACAATTTTTTGAAAAAAGAACAATTTTTTTTATTTTTAAAAACAGTTAAAAAATATTTTTTGGGGGGCAAACAGTTTTAAAAAACAACAATTTTAAGTTTTTTTTTTTTTTGAAAACATCATTGTAAAAGAAAAAGAAAAAGAAAGAGAGGGGAAAATCATGTGTGTATTTGATTGAGAATGTGAGGTTAATTAAATTTGGTTATTGGCAAAATGTTGTTAGTTTTGGTTATCCAAAGTCTAAAATTTGATTATTTTTAAAGAGGTTGCTAAGTTTGATGATAGCATTGTGAGCCATATTTTACACAAATATTGCTAACTTTAAAAACCTAGCACTTTTGGTTATGACATTGTGGACACTCTTAAACTTACAAAATCAACTGCTTTTTCATCTTCTTTTTTCTGTCTTCACTTTTTTTTCCGAGTGCTTATTAAAGATGTTACTTTTAAGTCATTAATCAACTAAATAACCATTTACGGCCTAGTCATTTTTTAAAGCTTGCAGGTCAATGTTTTATTTCATTTAGCTGGTCCTGCGACAATGGCTTTAAAACGGGTAATAAGGTAATTAAGTATGTCATTATTTAATGAATGGTGCATGCTTAGGCACATATCAACTAAGCTTTGAAGTACTAATTTGACCGCATACCAACAAGGATCCCAACTCCATATTTAAGGAAAAGTTTAAAATGGCACCAAAATTTTCACTCTAATGTCACTAAAATATCTGAATTTAACTTTATTTTAATTAAACACTTGGACTTTCAAATTTTCCAAATCGAGGCACATGTCGTTAGCCTCCATCCATTTCTCTCACAAATCGGCTGATGTGGCTCATTTGTGGCGTTAAAGGGCCCCACTAGAGATATAGAAAGTGAACTCAATGCATACAATCACAACCCATGCCAACCCTACTTCACTTTTGAATTGTGCTTGTATGCATTGAGTTCACTTTCTAACATCTCAAGTGAGGCAATTTAACGCCAGAAATGAGCCACATCAGCCGATTTGTGAAGGAAATGGATGAAGGCTAACGGCAGGTGCCTCAATTTGGGGATTTTGAAAGTCCAAGTGTTGAATTGAAATAAAGTGAAGTTAAGATGTTTCGGTGATATTAGAGTGAAAGTTTAGGTGCCATTTTAAAATTTTTTTCAATATTTAGCCCCCAAAACTTATTAACACTCCAGATATTTTGAGTATGAAATGTGAATGTGAGTAAAAATCCATTAAGCCTCATATTACTGCTCCAGCATAGCGCTTAGCTTCCCCGGGAGAATCTAAGGCAATCCCTTAAGATCATAAATGTGATTATTACCTAGCTAAACAATAATTATTTCTTGTGGTTGGTTAATAAAATTTTCACTTACTCCCAAAAAAAGTGTACACGGGGATGACGGCTTGGATTCCACTTCAAGATGTACATGAAAATACTTCCTCCGTCCCATTTTCATTGTCCATTATTCCTTTTTCACTTTTTTGTCTATTGCGTATATCTTTCAATCTATAATATTTTTCATGATTTTGACATCTTTGTATTATAGAACAAATTGAAATCTATCAAATAAGATCCATATTGCATATTTTTGGAGATTCACATTGAAAGATATAAGCGATTGAAAACTGCACGAATATCAAAAAAGGACAATGCAAATGGGACGGAGGGAGTAGTAAATATCTTTCTCTTTTTTTTTACCTAGCCCAATATCTAATTATCTTATGATTTTTAACGAGTTCAGATCCTTTATGCTGGAAAATCTCTATGCCTTTGTGCCGAGGGATTTTCCAGTCATTGAATCTTAGGCATTGAACAAAAAAACACACGCATACATAATTCAACGGCTGAAAAATCTTTCCAACGTTTGAAAACCTTCGGCACAGAAGTATTTTCGGCACAGAAAATCTTACGCGGTTTACACTGCAAGTTCTATGTTTTTACTTCACTACCTGGGACCCATATTCGATAATGGCTTTTGGAATACGGTAGGCAACAAGTTCCACAGTGGGCCTACTGGTCAGTGGTCACTATGGAGAATAAACAGATTTATTTTTATTTTTTATATACAAAAGGTCCAAATCACCATATCACTAAATATTTGTCAACTAGTCCTCTATTGGTATAGTTTAAAGCCCTTGGTGGCCTACACATCGTCATGCCAATAAAAATATGTGGGGAATTGTTTTCTTCTTTATTTTAAAAAAAATCCCAACTCATATTTTAATGCGTCTTTCTTTATTTATGGAGCAATTAATTTCCTTGTTCAAAAAATTGAAAAAAAAGACCAATTGACTGGTAGCTCTGGCTGAGCCTGAGGGTAGTTCAAGACCCTGACTTCTCACCTAACGAGCTTATGAAGTGAATCTGAAGGTAATTGGCTAAGCCAGTATTTGGAAAGTCAATTACCTTTTGGATTCTGGATTCTGATTTGCAAGTTAATAGTTTTTGGGTTCAATAAGCTTACTGGTCACTCCCCGAGTCTCGACCATTCATCTCTCATATATGTGAGGTCTATCCCACGATTAAATGTGTGGAGCCGACACATATGTGAGAGAGAAGAGTAGTCGGTAGGAGTGTACGTAGTGTTGTTGGGATTCAATCAGAATCAGCAAAAGTATTTGATATGTGAGAATCCAAAAAGCTCATCTGAAGATGAAAATTAGACTCTGCATTCTCTGATCTTTTTTTGGTAAATGCATTTTCAACAAATTAACTTCTTATGTTGAAGAGAAAATGCAAGATTTGTAAAGAGCCAAAAGTAGACGGCCAAGTGATTCTTAAAGCAGAAACAAAAATGCATTCGTTTCAAAGAAAATATATGTAGCAGCTATTTGAAGGAGGGAAAAATAATTATTAAGTACTTAATGCAAATTATTAGTGTGTAACATGAATTTTGTTAAATTACGATCGGGAATTATGGCACTCCTATCAAGGACTAGAGAAAAATTAGTTTTGGTTTTTTTTTTTAATTTTTTTTTTCTCTTTTAGTGCACCAACTACCACAGCCTCAGCCAGTAGTATTTTTTACTTTTGTGTACCTTGTGCCTAAGTTTTTTTCCTTTTTCGTGAAAGAAATCACGATCGTGAGCAAAGTTATCAATTCCATACGGGCCAGCGTATCGTTTTTTCTACGGGATGATACCTATCGATACCGGTGTATATCTCGATACTGTTTCGAATTTATTGCAATATATTTGTTAATATAACTTGTGAGTTGAACTTAATTTCAGTTGGCCACCATTTGCGCTCTGACTTTGTGAGAGGTCATGAAATCCCTTTTGGCGCAACAAGTTTATTTATTTTTGATATTTTTTCTTCCAAAGTGACGATAGTTAGTTTTGACAAATTGCTACCGCAATATATAATATAAAATGCTACTAAAAATACTACACAAGATATAATAATCAATCGATCGGAACTAGATCAGTTGACAGTAACTTTTACATCTCACTAGGAGGTCAATAATTTAAATCTCTTTACCCCTATATTACTGTTGTTCCCCTAGTTGCGTCCGATTTATAGTGATCATAAACTTGTTTCTAACTTTCTAAGTTTATAAACTTGTATTCCCACCACTTGTAACAAGAGTAGGACTACGGTCAGTGTCACGGCATGGATTTCGCGGTGACCGTCCACCGCACATTTATTGGGGCTCACTCCGGACTCCCAAAAAATACAAAAAAATATTCATAAATTTTTAAATAATATTTTATGGAACCTTGTAAAAAATCAGCTCCAACGGATATCGGTAGATATGTTTTTCGAATTTGTAGGGACGAAACTGCAAAACTAAACAGTTTCGTTCCTATAAATTTCGAAAAACATACCTACCGATATCCGTTAGAGCTGATTTTTTACAAGGTACCATGAAATATTACTGTATTTTAAAATTTATGAATATTTTTCTGTATTTCTTTGGAGCCTGGAATGGACCCAATAATCACGCGATGGATGTTCACCGCATTTTCTCGCAGTGATCCTAGACTTTCCGCTTGTAACAATAGTAATTATGAAAACTACACCAGATGAAATGCACTTCTTTAGTTTATTTGGTTTGGATTACATTGCATTTTTTATTGCGTTATTTGCTTATTACGTCATTCAAAACCAAATAGGCCATCAGACCATATTCTGAATGTACTTTATGCCAATTTATTTTAAGCATGCAGCATTCCTTTTTTTTCTCCATTATTTGTTTTATTTGGGTAATGCTATATTACTAATGTCAAAATATCGTTAAAGTCCACATTTACAGCGCTATTGCTATCATTTTATATGTATACGGTTACAATTATCTACGTTTCTAATGTGTCTACGATGTAACACTTGGCGGCCAATTAGCTACTCGTGCTATGATCATCTTACGAGAAGAGGTGCGCATAAAAGTAGTTGCTCCAAGAAGCAATTCTAGAATTCCGTCTTTTTTTGGGTCTGAAAAATTGTAGATAACAAATGACGCTAAAATTTTCTGGGTTTGGAAAAGTGCGAATAATACTGACGCAAGAAAAAAATTTACATTTAAAAACTAATTTTGGCATTCTCAATACTACTGTACTTGCTTTGGTAACTGCAGCTGGTACAACCGTTAACCAGTAAACCAAAGAGAGATGCTGCAGTTCCCGTCCAAAAGGGATCCCGACGCCCCGCCGGGTACATTTCGGTCACCGGGCGGCCGATCCGACTTTTCCAAAAATTCTTAAAAAAAAACACAAGTGGACCTGCGCAAGAATTAACGGCATCCGATGTGTGTAAATATTCGATCCAAACACTCTATGTTTTTGTAACATATATATACAAAAATAAAGAGTGTTTGGATCGAGCACCTACATACATCAGATACCGTCGATTCTCACGCAAGGCCCACTCAATTTTTTTTTTTAAATTTTTGGACGGCTCGGATTGACCATCTGATGGCCGGAGTGTGTCCGACAGAATGTCGAGATCCGATCAGAATATTTGGGGTCGGAAATTGTAGACTTTTCGTAAACCAAAAGGATCTACGGACTACGGGAAATCAAAGATGAGACTTGGTCAAGGATTCCACGGTTACCACTCATCAATATATATATATTCACATCTGATAATTTGATTTATCTGATTTAATACATCATATATCAACAAAGATCATTTTACCCTTATTTAATGCAATTTACCAGAAAACACGATTAATTCTTGACCATAAAATGTCTTCAGCAGTTTGAGACCCTTCAACATCTCTTCCGTCTATAAAGCCATCTCTTCTTCCCCTCTGTTCCCGGCCCTGCATTAGAGATCTCCCACACCCACCCACCTAGAGAGAGAGAGAGAGAGAGAAGATGTCGCTGCTAACAGATCTCATCAACATCAACCTTTCCGACACTACGGAGAAGATCATCGCCGAGTACATATGGTGAGTTTCGCTTGCCCTCTGTTTTCAGTCCTGTGCTCTGTTTTTGCTCTGTTTATTAGTGGGTTCTGATTTTTTCTTCGTCTACTTGATTTTGCTGTGAACATGATAAGATCAATCATTCAATTTATCCTACTCCAGATTTTCTAAGTACTGTTTTGGTCATCGTCGTCGGTATTTGTCGTCAAGCCCCCCGCCCTTTTTTTGGTTTTCATTGGACACAGATCAAAGTGCACAGATTCTGACACAAAAGTATCCGATACAGTTCGGAAATGATGTGTATCGAACGGGTCGGGACGCTATTGTGTCGGAATCTTTGCACTTCGGTTCGTGTCCGTAACATTTTTTGTTTCTCCGTCACATAAACCAGAAAAAGCCCTTACCTTTCGTGTATTGATATGGGTTCAGATTTGAGTGCAATTTTGTTCACCCTGCCCTTTATTTTATTGGTTGAAATGAGGTGGATCTCCAACACAAGTGATGTCATGCTTACCTGCAATATCATTTTTGGTAAACATGGTATTATTTTGTTGTGGAATCTATACTATTTCAGCTAATAGGAAGAAGGATAATGTTCACCCTTTTTGAGGTGGGGAACAAAACTCAACTCGGTTCAGATAGTTCTTACTCGAAATGGGTGTTGTGTGTTTTTTATTTTTGTTAATATTTTCATCTCAAGACCTCAACCTTTTTGTTGTCATGCGATTCCCCTCCAATTTTTAGAAATTCTCTGTTTCTTTTAGTATTTTGTGATTACTCTGTTCATTTTTTTTTTGTTTAATTGCGAAAATTTGATGTTTTTTTGTATTGTTGTTCACTGAATCAGTTGACTTATACGATTTATTCATATCTGATCTTTTGGTTTTGTTACCGCCTTTTAGATCTGGTTTGTTGACTTTATTTTGTTCTTTGTTCCCAGAAGTATGGTGCCCATTTCTTCTTAGTTTATGAACTAAAATTTTATTCTTTGCTGATGTTTTTCTTTTAGGCTCTGTTTGGAAACTTGGGGAAGGAAAAGAAGAAGGGAAAGTTAAAAGGAAAAATTGAAGAGAAAATTGGACTTTGTTTTTTCCTCTTTCTCTTTCCCTAGAAACCAAACAATGGAAATAATTTTTTTTAAAAACTTTCTCTTCCTTTACATTTCTTTCCTAAGTTCCAAACACTCCTAATCCATAGATTTGTCCGATTCTAAATCCGGGTTATCCGTTGAATTTGTCATCAATTTATTTGTTTCTACTCTTAACGTTTTAAGAGATCTGGTTTCATTAAGTTGCCATAAATATGCCCTTGTTTGTGGCCAAACGTGTTAATGAAAAACTACTCTAAACTGCATATAACATATAAAAACTAATTGTATAACCGTCCCGTGGTGGAGCCAAGATTTTGATTTGGGGTGAGGGTGCTTTGGTGGGAGTCCACTTGTATTGTCAATTTTAATTTTAATTTTTTTGTAAAAATATGGAGAGAAAAGTTAAGTATAAAGTCAGTGCAATACTGAGCTTGGCTTGATTCAACTCTCCCGTGATCTTTAAATGAAAGTCATTGAGATATGTGTTCTACGATCCGAACCATTCATCCTCAGATTGTTGTTTTTTTGTCATTTGAGTGAAAAATCAAGTGTTCGTGTACCAATAACTGCCTATTCATTAAGTATAAATCAGCACTATTCATGAAACCGGGGTGACCCATGCCACTCCCTCTCAATGTAGTTCCGCCCTTGAAACCATCGCCAAACGGGCCATTGGGGTGTAATACTTCTGGGAAGAAGTTTTTTGCCTATTGCATGTAGTTATTTCACATCTTTTCTTAATCTTGGAATCTTGTGTTCTTGTTTCTCTATTTTTTTTTTCCTCACTGAGAACCTCAGCAATTTCCTTGAGAGTCTTAGAAACATCCTAGCAAAACAAGAAAGATAAAAAACTAGAGAAACAGTGACCAAAGCTGCAGCACAGAAACTTAGCACCAGGTGACTTAGAGGTACTCAAGCCATACACACCCAGAGCCCAAACTACTTCTGAAGCACTCTTAGTTGGCACAAATTTGTTTATTACTTTCCGTGGAAAGGAAGTTTCATCCTCCCGGATTTTACTACTAAGACTTTGGATTCCCGTAGCAGAGTGTTGGAAAATCCTCCAATTTCTTTCCACCCTAATATGGTAAGTTGTAACCCAAGGGGTCAGATCAGATCATTATCTTGTGTTCTTGTTATGGTCTTATGACTCTTATTTGCTAACAATTATGCTTTATATCCTCTTTTGGTTCATTCGAGTATCCCATTTTCTAATTTGTTATGTTCAACTTGGAAATTTAATACTTTTGGATTCTGTTACAGGATTGGTGGTTCGGGCATGGACATCAGATGCAAAGCAAGGGTAATAGCTTTTCCCCTTTGTAGATATGTATTTATCCATCATTATTCCTTCCATTTTACATTTCCTTCTTTTTTAGAACAACTAACTTACGCGGCTTCTTTTGAGTAGACTCTTCCTGGGCCTGTTACCGACGTGAGTAAGCTCCCTAAGTGGAATTATGATGGATCTAGCACCGGTCAAGCTCCCGGTGAAGACAGTGAAGTGATCATATAGTATGCAATATTTCTTAAACCATTTTTCCTACCATCTTTGCGTAAGTCGCTCGTTTGTTAAGTTTTACTTCAAAACTGTAATGTTGTTTGCAATTTTGCATCAATACATGCAGCCCACAAGCAATTTTTAAGGATCCATTCAGGCGAGGAAACAACATATTGGTAAGTTGAATTCGTATTATTGCATTCATTTCTTTTGTGTTTCAGACATTCCGTTACAACTTCATAAGCAAAATGCTGACTCCCTCCCCCTCTCTCTCTCTCTCTCTCTCTCTCTCTCATTGTTTCAGGTCATTTGTGATGCTTACACTCCGGGCGGTGAGCCAATCCCAACAAACAAGAGACACGCCGCAGCACAGGTTTTCAGCAATCCTGAAGTTGCCGCTGAAGTACCCTGGTAACTGTTATTTTGAGCTTGTCAAATCTCAATATGTTTATCCATAATTCTGTGGCATATAATATTTACATGATCTTCGGTTTTGAAAATAGGTATGGCCTTGAGCAAGAGTATACCTTGTTGCAAAAAGATGTCAAGTGGCCTCTTGGCTGGCCAGTGGGAGGTTTCCCTGGACCTCAGGTAATCAAAACGATCATCTTCTAAATATCAACAGTAGCAATTGTTTATAGTTCTTTTCCAGTGATTTTCATACTCCTATTTTCAATATCTGTTACTCCTTTCTTGTTTCTATTCATTGGAATTACCATGTTACCCTTTTTTGATTCACTTTTTTCGCACATCAAAGTCTGATGTAGTAAATTCAAATGAATAATTCTTGTAAAAAAAATAAAATTCTGGTATAAAAACAAAAAAGGACTTTGATTGTTAAAAAGGGGAGTGCAAAAATCGAAATGCTCCTTCTCCTCTACCTAAATTCATGTTAATTTTGTCTTGTACCCGATTCTATGTTGATGCCCACACTGATTGCTTTCCCAAGTTTAAGTTAGTCCTTTAATTTAACCTCTTTTACAAATAGATCCCAATTTCTTGCCAAGTTTCTTTCAAGTTTTTACACATGCTTCCCTATGTTTATTTTTGCCGCCTTACATTAGTACCTTTTTTTCTGGTTGTGTTTGTATCTCTTGTGATCAATGTTGCCTATGCATTTTGTGAGTTAATTTGTTTTGCACTCCTTGTTTGTAACCGAACTCTTATTTTGTGCTCTTGCACGTGAATTTACAACAATACCTGTTATGTATCAAAGATATACACAAAGGGCAATGTGGTAAATTTAGATGCCAGAAGACAAAAAAAAGTAGTGCCGTTACAAAATAAATAGGAGTGTGAAAATCACTACACTTTTTTCTCAATTGTGAGAATTCACTCCATCATGTGATTATGCATTTTGTCTTTTTGATGCCCAGAATTATTGATTTTCCTCATTTTAAACTGGTCCTTTTACTGTACCTCGTTGTAGGATAGGTCCCAAGGTTCTTTTAAGTTTCAACACAATGACACATGCTTCTTTATCTTTACTTTTACCTTCTCGTCTGTTCATTTTGCTCACTGTTCTGGCTAATTACATTTTTTTCGTTACTTACTTAAAACCTTATTTGCTTCTACACAGGGACCATACTATTGTTCCATTGGTGCCGACAAATCTTTTGGACGCGATATCGTTGATGCTCACTATAAGGCCTGCCTTTATGCTGGGATTAACATCAGTGGCATCAATGGTGAAGTGATGCCAGGCCAGGTGAAATAAATAGTTTGAGTTCTCTTCCACAGAGAATCTTAATTTCTTACACAATTTGTTCTTGATAGTTGAACTCAAGTATCTCTGTATTTTATTGTACAGTGGGAGTTTCAAGTTGGACCGTCCGTTGGCATCTCAGCTGGAGATGAATTGTGGGTGGCTCGCTACATCCTAGAGGTAAAGCACTACTAATCACTAAGGTTGTTTATGGTGGTCCGCTTCATGAAGAGATTTGCAGAGATAAGGAAAGGCAAAAAAATGAAATCTTATGTTGTTTAAGACTTTTTTTCATTTATTTTCCTTTTCCTTCATGACACTCTACAAATCCTAGATTCGAACACAGCCTAAGACTCTTTTTCTTAATTGGCTTTGTTTTGTTAACAGAGGATTACTGAGATTGCTGGGGTTGTGGTTTCTTTCGATCCCAAACCTATCCAGGTTTGATTTTAGCATTTACTTCGTTCTTAGTTTTTCTCAAGAATCTGTTCAATGTCTTTGCATTGTCGTTCTGTGCCTTTTTATGTCTCACTGAGATATTTGCATGACAGGGTGACTGGAATGGAGCTGGTTGTCATACCAATTACAGGTAAAGGATGAAATTTAACGTCGTGATGAAGTCATACAAGGAAAGTTACCCGTGTATGGTTTCCTCGCCTTCTCTCTCCTTGTTCTCATGATAAAATTTTAATGCTAATTTCAGCACCAAGTCCATGAGGGAAGATGGAGGTTATGAGGTAATCAAAAAGGCTATTGACAAGCTTGGGCTGAGGCACAAAGAACACATTGCTGCATATGGTGAAGGCAATGAGCGTCGTCTCACGGGACGACACGAAACTGCTGACATCAACACCTTCTTATGGGTAAATAACTCATTTTCTCGTCTCCAAATACTCCATTTGCTGATTAAAATTTTCGATAGCTGCATACGATATTTGCCTCGCATTCCTTCCTTATGAGTTGATCTAGAAATTACTTGGTTTCTTAACGCAATTAACTCAGTAGAAGACATTTTTAGTCTGTGTTCGAAAGTTTATCCTCTAAAGAGATGTACTATAAAAAGTACATTTCGCAAGGATATAACAATAGCTGCTGGGGAAAACCCTTTCATGAGGGTCATAGCGGTAAAACATGTAATGAAGTAGTGGTGGTTCTAGAATCATCTCATGTGAAATTTGAAAAATAGGCCTACGTTCTAAATGAAGGTATTCATTAGGAATACCACGAACCATAGATGACTTGCTACCTATAGAGCCATTAAGATCCCCATCAAATTAGTGACACTCTCTCCTTTTCAAGAGCTTTCTATACTATTGGACTTGTACACTCATGGCGTTCCGCTTGTATGTTTAACAGTAATTCTTTTGCCTGAATTTGACATCCATCAGATATATAAACCTCACTAAGTGTGGAATATACATTAACAATAATAGTGGTATCACTATTTCCCTCGCTACTTGTTCGATGGGGTTACATAAACTATGGAATTGTTTATCCTTTCACTATTAGTCCCGTCAAATAAATGGGCAAGTGCGTCAAACTTTTTATTGATGGAGTTCATAATGTACGGAGATAGTTTCTTTTATCACATCCTCTCACATAAGTATCCCACACTGTTATTTTGGTACCAAAAGCCAGATTACGTAGCGCAGACAGGATCATATTAAAAGTAGTTTTTCCTGAATTGGAGTTGCTCAACCATCAAGGGCACTGGACACGGATGAAGTACAATGTACTGTAGAAATCATTTTGGGCGAACAGAAACCTTTTTAGTACTCGTTCATATAACGGGTTTTTTTTTCAACAGGGGGTTGCAAACCGTGGCGCCTCAATCAGGGTTGGCCGAGACACCGAGAAAGAAGGCAAAGGGTACTTTGAGGATCGGAGGCCGGCTTCGAACATGGATCCTTACATCGTTACTTCGATGATTGCAAACACCACCATTCTGTGGAAGCCATGAGCTTGTCCATATGAAAGAGGGGAAGCAAGATTTGTATCGCAGTACCCGCCCCCTTCTGTCTGTTAAGTAGTTTGGTTGTGTCCCTTTTTTTGTTTCCCTTGTATTGGGATTTCTGTGTCTCATTTACCTACTGGTGATTTGCTTTGCCTTGAATAATAGTTACTCATTAATAACAGATACATGAAGGGGAAGTTGAATTTATTGGGTGATAAATATCATCTCTCATCTTCTATACCTGGCCTTCCATTATTCTCTCTCTCGAGTTTGTTGAGTTTTCGAGCAATTCATCATAGTTATGGAGGTTATGAGAACCGGGGATGGTGCTGTGCATCATTTGAGGCATATGTTCGGCATTCAACGGTCCAAATCTCATATGAGCATGCATATTTATTTATTTTTTTGAAATTCAGCCAACACCAAAAGAATGTTC
>BPLS01000147.1:2298569-2345145 GCA_019656275.1 Rhododendron kiyosumense | reverse complement strand
GAGACCCATGGCCATGGCTCTGGCCTCTGAGAGAGAAAGGGAGAGAGAGACTCATTCGAGGTCAAAGAGAGAGAGAGAGGTGTGTGATCGAGAAAATGGGGGGGGGGGGGAGGAGGAGGCGTGAGGATTGAGGAGTGGATGGCTGGAGCGGACTGGATTTTTGAACGCCACATAGTTGGGGGTTTTTTTCCTATTTATATGCAAACATGGGTCGGGTCGGGTCGGGTTGGTCCAAAATTATTGGGTGCACTCAACACCCGGCTGACGACGGAAAATATTTCAGATTCCGGACCCAAAACCGACCGCTACACCTGATCAGAACCGTCCGTCACCTCCATTTTGCGGTCGGGCGGGTCGGGCCCATGGACAACCCTAGTTTTTACCACAGCATCTACGTCTATGCAAAAATTCCCTCAGTGAGGGCCAGCCCAGGGCAGAACTCTAGAAAGTCTACCGAAAATATTGCCAAAAACAAAAGCCCCCTAAATGTATGGCACTCCATGAATCTGCCAAAGCATTAAATTGATTTAATCCTCGCGTGTGTGAGGAGTGTTTATTTACTAGACCCCAAACAACGATTATGTTTAAGCATCTAAATTACCCACAAAACGCAGCAAACAATGAATGGCAATGGGGCGGACAGGGTATATCCGTACCCAATACCCGAAATACTACCCTACCTGAGTCTGCCCCGATAAATGAATGGGGAGGGAAAGTTGTCTCATAACCGAACCAAACGGGTTCGGGTTGCCCCAAACCGAATGGGTAACCAGATTTAGATACAAAACCATCAAAATTTTACCCCAATCTGTGTTGGAAAAAATTCAAAATGATCCCAATCAAAAACTGCAGTATGCTAAACCAGTAAACCAACCCAAAAACGTAGTTCATACCTATTAAATCGAAAATCAATGACAAACACAATACCCAAAATAGGAAAAAGAAAATCAATGACAATATCAGTCTCAGTTTTCTTAAATTAGGGCACAAGTTCATATACCTCAATCAATCTTAACAGAAAAGAAACCATCGTAACATGTTCCAAACAAGTTTCCTGTTTTCTTTATGCTTGAAAATATACATATTTTCTCGTTTTCGGCTGGAGAGTGAATGAGAGAATTAGATCCATTCTATATAACAACCAAAGCAGATAGACTTACGGGAAGAGGGAGACCGACGACGAACTCGATTGGAAAAGAGGTAGCAATCGAAGAAGGGAAAGGAATTGAAACGGTGAACCCTAAAATGTGTCAACGGAAGAACTGAGATCGACGATCTTTATTCTGTTGTTCGGCAAAGTCAATCGACGCCGAGGTGGATCGGTGAAGTTGATCGTAGAAGAGGGGGCCAAAGAGAGGGAGGTGTCGTTCTCTCTTCTATGAGAGTAAGGAGCTGACAGGGAGAAACCCTATACAATGTGTAATATTGTTAAATATATAGTGGGTATTTTTGTAAATTTATCGTTCAGTTCGGTTCGGGAATTGATTCAGGTACCGGGCAAATCATAACCGAATCGAACCCAAACAGATATCCCTTAGCCTCTGCCATACCTGTACGCGTGGGGAAAATATCGCTTATGATTCGGGAAAAATCTTCGGTTACGATTCAGGTACTATCTGTTGGATATTTGTTTTCTAGCTTTTTAATAGTTTGTGTTACAATAACACGATTGTGTTTCTTTTTCTACATTTTCTCTATCGTTTTTTGCATTGTAGTTGATTTCTCAACCATCTCATGTATACATGAGGTGTTTTTCATGCACAAAGTGCTTTATACCAAAGTGCTAGTGTTTGCAGTAAGCTTCATCAATTGTGGAATAGGTCTTTTTACTAGTTATTATATATATTAGATTATTAGATACATGTAGACACCCCAATTTGAAAATCCTGGATAACTTTTAAGTTCCCAATGATGATAAACAAAGAATGATTTAAACATTTGGATTGATCTAAACCTTTTGGAGCGCTATCTTTCGGAAACAGTAGACAAGTGGCCGATAAGCTTTCCAATAATGAAAATGTGCCTTGAAAGCTTCAAACAATGCTCTTTTTACTCAAAAGGGTGAGAAAACACCTTAGAACTAGGTTTGAAAGTGCCAAGTGACACTTAAAATGAGTGAGTACGTGTTTTGGCCGTCGTGGCACCAACGGTCTTCGGTTTAGTCTGCTTTCAGCCCATTTTTCATAAACCAAACTTCCTTATTTTTATTTTTGGAGTCCACCAACTTTTAGAACATTCAAAACCCTCTTTATCGATATGTAATAAGCCTTAATCCGATTTGAAATGAGGGAGATATGAGAATTTTGCCAAAATGACTTCTTTTTCGACCATGTGAGGGTAAAATTGTCATATCTTTTGATGTACAAAATTATTTTTATCCAAACCACTTGGGTTAGAAAGTAGACTTAACGAGTTTTCCAACGGTTCGAAAAACACCCAAAACCGAGTTCGGGAGTGTCCGGGGCGGCCTTTCGAAGTTTGGCCTGTTAAGCTGTCAACATGTACCGTACGGCGGTCAACATGTGCCGTACGGTGGTCAACTCTGCCGTACGGTGGACATATTTCTACCGTACGGTAGAGTTTTTGACCGCCTAAACTTAAGTCGGTTGGGATGTACCGTACGGTGGAAGTTGAGTACCGTACGGTAGACTTTATGTACCGTACGGTGGACATTTAGTCGGTCAAAAATGAGTGCAGACCAAGTTTGCTTCATTTCTAAGCCATTTTCACTCTATAAATACCCATTCCTATTCTCATTTCAGATACACACGCCATTTTCTCACTCCCCATTTCAAAAACAAGCCATTTTCACTCCTTTTCACTTTTAAATACCGAAAATTCCATTTTTCTCTCAAAAATCAAGTCCGAAACCATTTCAAAAGTAATCCAAACGTCCAAACCAAGTCATGTGCTTCACTACAGTAAACTAAAGCCTATCCACACATCCAAAGTGCATACCAAGGGCTGCCATATTAGCAACAGCACTCCAAAGGAAGGTTTCGCTCCAAAAGGTACAAATCTTTTATCCATTATTTGTCTCTGTAATCTGAGGGAAAGCCACTAAACTCAGATTGGTTCCTCATACCAACTCTGGGCTTAGATGGCTTAAACATTTTCAAAGAAATCGAAACTAATGTCCCACAATCTCTACCGTGCAGCACATACTTTTGCCGTACGGCAGAGATTTTTCAAGGGATACATTTTGCCAAATCTCTTTTCTTCCTTTGTTTCATTTACTGTATAAGCATGCGTGTCTGCCTTAGATTGTCATGTGCTAGATAAACTTATTTTTATTCTTTTTAAATTGCAAATCACAGAACATGTACCGTACGGTACACGTCTCTACCGTGCGGTGAAGTTTATGTGGGACAGATTAGTTGATTTAGTTATTTTCCGCGATTAATTGTTATATGCAAATATTTTTGTTGATATCTGTTTCTTTCATGGAATATACATTATTTATGTGCTATAATTGATTATGTGGCCTAAAAAAGTTAAGCAATAAAATGATTTTAAATCCCACAAGTATTAGTAAAGACCGATTTATCGGGCGAGGGGGGTGCTTTTCTAAATAAAACCTTCCCCTCTCGTAACCTGGCTTCCGAATCCAATCTCTGGTTTATTTTTCAATTCAAATATCATTTTCAAGTTCCAGGTTTTCTCGGGTAACAAACCAATTTACAAAAACCCGAGTGGCGACTCTTCAATTTTTCAAAACGAGTGCACGACAGGGGATAGCCTCCGAAAAGGCCCATCTCGGGCTCAGGTAGCCCACAATACACATTGTAGGTCAATTTATGACTTTGAGCTAAGAATGACAACAGGGAGGACATGGGTATATATCCGTACCCAGTACTCGAAATACTACCTTATCCGAGTCTGTCCCGATAACCGAATGGAAAGGGGAAAGTAGTCTCATAATCGAACCGAACGGGGTTCGGATAGCCCCCAAACCAAATGGGTAACCGGATTTAGATACAAAACCATCCAAATTTTACCCCAATCTGTATCGGAAAAAAATCGAAATGATCCCAATCAAAAACTGCAGTATGCTAAACCAGTAAACCCAACAAAAAAACTTAGTTCATACCTGTTAAATCAAAAATCAATGACAGAAACTCAATACCCAAAATAGGAAAAAGAAAATCGATGACAATATCAATCTCAGTCTCCGTTCCGGAACGCTTCTTAAAAAATAAGTACTTATTTTACAACTTCTCATTCAAAAATAATATGGGCCATTCCACAAAATTCAAATCAAAAATTCCTTTCACATTTTCAAACTCAAAAATAATATAAATGAAAAAAAAATCAATTTTTTTTACACCATATTAAAGATCTCAATGAGATCTATCAAACAAAATCCATAATGATAAGGAAAATTATTTGCATAAACACATGATTTTTGAGTTTGAAGTTACCTTATACAAAAAATAAGACTGTTACTATGATAATAGGCGCCGGCGGAGGGAAATCGCACCAGCGGCCGAGCCGGGCAGTCTCCAGCCACCGGACGGCTCGGATCGGCCGTCCGGTGGCCGAAGACTGTCCGGCGTGGCCACCGGTGCGATTTCACTCCTGGCACCCATTGGTACCTATATAAATTCTTCCAAATAAGTGGAAATCTTTTTATTTTTCTGGAATAGGGTTCTTATTCAACAAAAAATAAGAACTTATTCCATTTCTGGAACACAGCCTCAGTTTTCTTAAATTAGGGTACAAGTTCATAGGCAAAACTAAGGTGTAAATAGCAACTCCCCTACCATTATGCTTCCTGTTTTAGAAAGAAGCCCAAAATTTGAAATTTGATATTAGCGTTCTATCTTTTTGA
Source organism: Rhododendron kiyosumense (assembly GCA_019656275.1). NCBI lineage: Eukaryota > Viridiplantae > Streptophyta > Magnoliopsida > Ericales > Ericaceae > Rhododendron > Rhododendron kiyosumense. Next base: position 2,340,314 of record BPLS01000147.1, on the reverse strand, counting down.
TACAGACATTCCATTTTATTCATAAAATTGTTAGTAATTTTACATTAAAAGTTAAGCGTCTGCATAAAAAAAGAGCGCGAATATCAATTCCCAAATTAAAACAGATTCTCCCCGTCTTTTAAATAATGCCACGTGTAACTAAAATCCCAACCCTAGATTGGAACAAACCCCTCTCTCTCTCTCTCTCTCTCTCTGAGACCCACTTCTTCCGGCATCCCGACCTTTCCGCCGGAGCACTCGGCGGGCCCCGTCACCACAACAATCCACCACCGACTATATTCTCTTCCTTGGGAAAAACAAGATGAAAAAATACTTGTTATTAGCATTGCACAAAGTCAAGGTTCAGTTATTCCCAGGTTTAACAAATGCCCGTTATACAGGAGGGTCTTACATAGGTGAAACCTATGTATCTATGTGGAAGCAGTTGCTCCAAAACCCTAAAACTCAACTATTCCGCTCGAGTGTCTCTGCCACCCTCCGTAGCACACGGTTGGAGAGGATTCCTTATTCCGAGCGATACCATTGGGTTCTTGGACCATCTGAGATGTCTGAATCGTTCGAAAGAAATGTGGGAGATAGGACGTTAAAGGTGTTGAAGGAGGGCTGCAAAGGTTCCATTCTGCCTCCAAACAACCCTCAAAGCATTCGTGTGAAATCGATATTGGAAGAGATAGTTCAGGCAATGCACAATGGATTAAGGCTGCCTAACGGCGGAAGATGGAGTACCAGATTCGATGCACAACACTTGGATGGATTGAAATGGGAAGTGGTTGTGGTGGATTCAGAAGATGGTGATGGTGCTTGGTATCTCACTAATGGTACCATTGTGGTGTTTACGAGGTATCTTGACAGACTCCAATCCGATGCAGAGGTAGCAGCCATCCTTGGTCATGAGGTACATTTTCTAGTAATGTAATTTGAATGATTCGTCGGAACCCCTGTTGACTATTGTTACGGATTTTCACAAACTATACAGATGTTTATTGTGAAATTTGCATTGGTTTTTTTCTTCTAAAAAAATAGAAATGGAAAACAAGAGACGAAAACAGTTCCACATTGTTACAAGTTAGGATTGAACCTTGTTTCTTTGCACAGGTTGGGCATGGGGTAGCTCGGCATGCCTTAGAACATCTAACGAGGTGTTTCCGTACTATCGCCACCCTGCCACTGCTCATGTGTATACCCTACTCTGAAATACCAGTCGCCCTTGTGTTTAATTTTATCTCCCGGAGGTATATCTTTAGCGCAATCCCTATCCAATGTCTAAACTTTTGTTGCCGTTGTTTTATATGCTTTGTAGGTAATTTCTGTTTTGATTTTGTTGTTGGGTAGGAGAGAAATGGAAGCAGACTACATCGGGTTGATGTTAATGGCCTCAGCTGGGTATGACCCACAGTTGGTGCCACCACTTTATGAGTCACGGCTTGACATTTTACCCTATCGTGGTATATTTGCAAGTCATCCACCTGGGCATAAGAGAGCAAAGAAGCTGAAGGAACCTAAGGTGATGGAACAAGCTGTGGCCATATACAGGGACGTCACGAGTGGCCTTGGGGTCAGAAGTTTCATTTAGGAGACACTATTGCTTACTATGGAGGAAGTGTGAGTACATCTGATTGGCATATGCCTTGTTTCAAGCAACGGAGCAAGTGTTTATCTGCGTAGTTTTCTCTGATCTTTTTTTTTTTACTAGGAGTTTATTTATGTAGTTAGGATAGTGTCTTTTCTTAACCTTCGACATGACAGCTAGTAAGGAAGTGCCTCATCCAATTGATCTTTGGTGGTCAAGAAGAAGAATACATTTTTCAGTCATTGTAGCAGAGTGTTTGCAGATTATCAGCTAGTTAGGGTTGGGTTTCTAGTGTCGCTGATTTTTAGGTACTTTGTTGTGACTTCTTATATGGGTGTAGTTGATTGTTGAGATTCTGTAGAGAAATCCATATGGTCACATCTTGAGTCCTTGACAAGTTTGATCGATCTTGTAATCAGTTCCAAATTTTCAATTGGTAAATATAGCACTTTTTGATTGTGTACATAACTAGATATATACCACCATGATTCCATGTTGACAAATGAATATCAATGGCATGTGCAGAAATTGAGAATTGTTTATAGAGAGACAGAATTTACCTGTAGTGTTGAGACCAGAGGGCTAAAGATGGTATTATCATCCATGGTATCAGCATTAATAATTATCCAAGGGTGCTCCATGATCTTCTAAAGAGAGAGAGAGCCTCTTGGATGAGTCCTTCATGAGTAGCGCAAAGTTTTAACCAGTGAATCCTCTCATTGCAATCATACTTATGAGAAGGCTAACGTTCAAAATGATGAGACACAAATAAATAGAGAGACGCAGCTAATGAGATTTTTAGCTTCTGCATAAATGTGAGGGGTGGGATGAAAACTTAGGTCCACCTTATAACTAGTATCCTCCTTTTATCCTACTGCCACGAGGATTTAAATTCTAAACTCCTCATGAATTCCCAAGAACAAAATAAATCTGTTCCTCACCTTCTGAATGCATTGGCTTGGCTCTCAGCCTCAAATGGAGGGTCACCATACAAGAACTCATTAGAAAGAACATCTGAAGTCCAATTATAAACTGCATAGTCATGGGGTTTGTTCACCATTTCTGCTGCTAATCCAGTGTTCCACACATGGTTTGTCTCTTGCCTCTGGATTGTACAGAACACCCAAATCAAAATCAGCAAATTTCAGACGACCCTGCCATTGTAACACAAAACTTGCTTAATGTGGATTTTTTTTTTTTTCTCATTTCTGAACCTACATAAGCACAGTTTTCAGTAGTTGTAGATACGGTACTTAAGATTCTAATTAGTAAACGTCAACAAACTGACAAGAGAGACAAACTAGTCTTGCCCCAATTGATTGCAGGTTCTCATACGTTGGTTCTTTTTTTGGTAACCACTAATTTAAAGATGAGTGATCGCTGGAAATGTAAAATGCTGGTTGTGATTGCCTAGTTTAAACAAATGTCACCATTTCAAATGAGCATAAAACTGTATTTAAGTCATGGTAGATACATTGTACAAACTTCTCTTGGATAGTATAAGACACTGAAAGAGAAAGAAAGTTACTTGCACTCTAGTATTTTTTGGGAGAGTAAATAAAATCAGGTCCATATGGATTAACAGTTATATCTCTCCCTGAATATGTAAAAAGCTCAAACATAATAAGCCCATAACCCTAGAGTTGGAATAGATCAGTGTGGAATCTAGCATCATATTAATACAACAAACTAATATAATCCCATTGCAGTTTTAACCAAAAACATCAAGATTATAAAGTTTTCCTAGAATACCTCATGATCAAGCAGCAATGAAGTATGACCACCACAGCATGCAAATGGGAGCTAGGTTCTCTGTTTGTATCATATATGTGGGAGTGTGTATATCTAAATATGATAACCTTTGCTTCCAATTATAGCATGTATGGGTGTGTGACTGTGTGCCAATCCGTGCTTCAAATTGAAGAAATAATAGAAAGAACCACCTGCAACGCACTTTTGGAAACACCACGCCAAGATTACAAGTGTGATTCCCTCCCTAAACACAGTAAGATTAAGGGGCTCTTCACCATTTCTTGGACCTTTATAACTAATGTTCTCCAAAACACATGAAAATGCACAGATTGAAACAGTTTCTACAAATGTTAGGAAAGAAAAAAGAAAAGACATGTCTCCGCTATGATGCATTCTACCCTTCAACATCTGTTTCATGAAGGTTGCAATGTGACTGAATGACTAGATGGGATCTTTCCGATATCACAATCACCTGAATGTAAAATCAGTTACCAAGTTCAACATATTCTTACCAGGCAAGGAGAATGAGTTTGTGTTCAATAGAGATCTCCTCACGTGGGCAGCATCTTGGCATCTGGTAGAGGAATGTATATTCTCCTCGCCTGCCTCAGGATTCCAAAATCGAAGTGCCATAAGTACGACAAGAAATTAAGTCCAAATAAAAAATACACACACTCATGTTTTGTAGTTGAGCTTATACAAATTATGCTTAAGTTTCACTGCTAAAAGTTAATACATGACCGAACATGCAGAGCTGCAGAGATAAACCACTGAACCATCAGATAGGCAAAAGTATTCCAACTTCAAAGCATTTTCTCAAATTAAGGTGGTAGGGGACTTGGAAAATTAACAAGCCAACTCTACCTGCTGGTTGATAAAGTTTTGAATTAAAATCTAGACATCATAAACAATCCTAATGCCCGTAAACATTTTTCCTCAAGATAAAGCAACAGAAATTTGACTCATGCAAGACGTAAACATGCCTAATTGAATTACCTCCTCCCATTACTCACCTGAAACACCATAAAAGATCCAATATTTGCCACTTCTAAAGTTGCTACAAGGTTAGCGATGGGCTGTGGATGAAGGCCTGGTTTATACTATTTGATTTCTTATCTTGTTGCTGGCACATTGTCCACGGCAAGTTGCCCTTCACTTGCTACTTGCTATAAGTAATTCAAATAAGAATAAGAATAAGAATATGCAGAAAAAGGAGAAAAAGGAGAAAGCAAACTAATGTCTGTAAATAAACGGCCTGGATCAACGAATGTTTCTCTGGTCATAAAGCTCTTAAAAAAGCACAGAAAGTTCAATCTCCTGAGAACTCATCATCCAACTCTGGGGCTTTATTAGTTGCGCCCCTGCACTAACATTGCATATGAGTTAACAAAGAGGTAGGGAAAAAGTAGATTATGACCAAAGAACATAATCAACAGCCACTATTTCTTAGCACATTACTTGAGAAACGCCAAAAGGAGCTCTGTACACGAGAACAATACAAAAGGCTATACACCCTCACCAAGAGAGACTCCGCAAATGAATTTGCATTATGTGATCGCGCAAAGTGCGATCATATAATGTGAAGGAGATAAGAAATGGATTCGTAAATGTTGAAACTTGAAATACTACATAATGAATACATCAATTACCCATTTACCCCAAATCAATATTAACTCATATAAGGCAGAAATTAAATTCTTATATAATTCAAAATTAAATATCCCAATATGTACATAATTCAAGCCTACAGTTTCCCAAATATCCCTAGGAAATCGTACAGGGCACGGTCGCTACACGGGGACTAGGTTGGTAATTCCATAAAAGATTGGGGATATTTTTGTCTTTTTCATCCATAGGAAAAATGAGAATGCAAGTGATTCTCAATTGTCTCCAGTAATTGCCTGGTTTTGAGAATCCATTGAAGTATGCATTCTGGCCCCTTTCTCCCATACAACAGGAATTCATAAATACATCATCCAAAACTTGTTAATTACGTGTTAATGAAACTCCCAAACGGGCCCTTAATTCTAGAAATGCTTCCAAAACTTGGTGTTATAAACACGCACAAGTGCTTTCTATTTCGTGATCACATATGGCCCCGCAATTTTAGGGCCAGTCCTGTGGCTACATGGAAAATTATGTAGTGGGAGAGGCTCGGATGGTGGCTAGGATAGACCTCGGCACCGGCGGGTGGGTTGGCCGAAGTGGAGAGAAATTAAGTTACTGAACTATAAATTTTTTGGCCTCAATAGTAGGGCTTGTTTGATAACCTAAATTCAGCACTTAATACTGAATCAATTAAGTAATAAGTGATTCAGTAGGTTTGATAACCACATTTCATATTGCTTAACAAATTAAGTACCACTTAAAATATAGGCCAAAAAGTTGAAAAAAATTAAGTAGCTTTGAACTACTTAATTCTGGCTGAATTTTTATTTATTTACATTCAACCATCATACCACCACCACCACCACAACCACTTCCACCAACACCTCCACCACCACCACCACTACCACTACCACCACTCCTCCTCCACCACATCACCACCACCAGCTTTACCACCACCACCACCACTCCCTCCACTACCACCACCACCTCATCACCACCACCACTTCCTCCAGTACCACCACCACCACCAGCTCCACCACTCCACCACCACATCACCATGCACCACCAGCTCCACCACTCCACCACCACCACTACCATCACTACACCACCACCACCACCACCGTTCATACCACCACCTTCACCACTCCACCACCATCATCACAACTATCACCACCACCGCCACTCTACCACCACTACCATCACTACACCACCACCACTCCACCACCACCACCACCACCACTTTCTCCACCACCACCACCACCAGTTCCACCACTCCGCCACCACCACCATCATTACACCACCACCACCACCGCTGGCCACCACCTCCATCACTCCACCACCATCATCACAACCATCACCACCACCGCCACTCCACCACCACTACCATCACTACACCACCACCACCACTGCACCACCACCATTACCAGCACTCCTACTACCTCCACCACTCCCCCACCACCACCACTCCACCACAATTACCAAAAGTATATTGTGACCGTTAGTAAATTAAGAGAGAATTAGAACAAAATTAATTCATCATTTTTTTAATTCAGTACTTAATATATTTATCAAACAACTTTTCAGCTTAAAAATTTCAGTATTCAGTTTTCAGTACTTAATGTTTCAGCTTTCAGTTTCAGTTTTCAGTTTTATCAAACAGCCCCGTAGTTTAAGAAAATTAAGAGGCAAATCTGTGATGAGCTAATTATCAGGGTTTTCAGAGACGAATAGAGTGTAAATAGCAGCTCCCCTAACATTACGCTTCCTATTTTAGAAAGGACGCGGCTATTCGCAACCCTTCATTTTTTCCCATAACTCATTAAAAATTTTCAATTATATTCGACAGTTAGTTACCGAAATTGAGATACATTTTCAACATCCAGTTACCGAAATATGATATTTTTTTCAACAATTATTTACCAAAATGCATATTTGACAGTTGGTTACCGAAAGTTGAACATATTTTCAACATGTAGTTACCGAATTACAACAGCTATTTATCAAAATGTTATTTATGATTTTCAACAACCACTTGCCTAAATATGGTGGACTATAGGAGAAAATAGAGGGTTGCGAATAACCGCGCCCTTTAGAAAGGAACCCAAAAATAATATCCTCGTCCGTACACGATCCCAGCTTTTATCCCTGCCGTCACTCCATTTCTCGCTTGTACACAGGTTCGTCCACTCTGAAGAAAGAAAAAACCAAAAAAAATTGTAGAAAGATGATTCCACCTGAACGAAGCCTCCATTGACGGACAAGCTCAAACCTACGGACAAGCTCAAACCTACTGCATTGTTCGTCAAGAGCCAAAAAGGAAAAAGCCATGGTTTTCTCTTACTTAAAATCAAAGCTCCCCATTTTTCGCCAAGCAGTCCACTCGGAAGAAATTGTATCGCAAAAGAGCTTAGTTTCAAAGATTATTCGAAGATTTGAGTTGAAAAACTCCTTGATATTAGCATTAGACAAAGTCAAGGTTCAATTATTCCTAGTTTTACCTTATGACCATGAAACAGGAGGGCTTAATATATGTGAAGACTCTATTTCTGTATGGAAGCAGTTGCTCCAACTCTCTAAAATGGAACTGTTTTGCAGAAGTGTCTTTCTCACCCGATATGCCACTCAGTTGGAGAGGATTCCTTATTCCAAGCGATACCATTGGGTTCTTGGACCCCCTGAGGTGTCTGAACCGTTCGTAAGACAGATGGGAGATATGATGTTGGAGAAATTGGAGGAGAAATACAAAGATTCCATTGTCCCGCCAAACAGCCCTCAAAGCATTCGTGTGAAGTCGATATTGAAGGAAATAGTTGAAGCAATGCAAAGTGGATTAAAGCTGGAAAATGGAGTACAAGATTCAGTACAGAACACTTGGATGGAATGAAATGGGATGTGATGGTGGTGAATTCAAAAGACGACTTTGCTGGTTATCTCTCTAATGGTACAATTGTGGTGTTTACCAGGTTATTTGAAATACTCCAATCCGATGCGGAGGTAGCAACTGTCCTTGCGCATGAGGTACATTTTGTAGTAGTGTAGTTGATTGAATCATTGAAACTTGAAAGTTGGAACCCCTGTTGTTATTGTCGTCGTTTTGTGGAAAACAATACAAACTTGTGTGCAAAATTTTCTAAAATCAAGCAATACTTCAAGGAACAACAGACATATGTTTCTAGATTTACAAACCATTTTGATGTATATTCTGAAATTTGTGGTGTTCCTTTTCTTCCAAAAAAAACAAGAAAAGTAAAAGAAAAGAAACCGAAAACAATTGGGAAAATGACCGGTCAACACCGTTGACCGGAAAAAATTCGAATATCATGGTCCGGAGTCTTCAATTTACCACTTGCATGACAGGAGGAAAAATATTGACAAATACATGGTGTGCCTATTTGAAATGTCTATTTGACCCTTTGTTATATATCACTTATAAGCCCTAAAAAACTTGGTCGGTTTCAATACATGTAATGGTCTTTTTTAATATAACATAAAGTCTTTTTGATTTTATGACGTACTCTTTTTTTTCCCAAAGAAGATTGGTTCAAGTTGACTCAGAGATGACATTCGTCGAACTCTATTTGACTTGGTCTATTTGAATAAATGTAATGGTCTTTTTAAATATAACATAAAGTCTTTTTGATTTTGTGTCGTACTCTTTTTTTGCCCAAAGCAGGTTCGTTCAAGTTGACTCGGAGATGATATTCATCGAGCTCTATTTGACTTGGTCTATTTCAATAAATGTAATGGTCTTTTTCAATATAACATAAAGTCTGTTTGATTTTTTGACGTGCCCTTTTTTTGCTCAAAGAAAGTTAGTTCAGTTTGAATGAGAGATGATATTTACTGAATAAGATATCACTTGGTCTTTATAAACAAAAGTAATGGTTTATTTCAATATAATAAAAAGTCTTTTTCATGAATTGACTTGCCCCTTTTTGGCCTAGGAAAGGTTGAATTGATCAGATTTATCGAACCCTATATGACTTGGTCATTTTCAATTAACGTGATAGTCATTTTGAATATCACATAAAGTCTGTTTCATATTTTGACGTGCTCTTTTTTTCTGAAAGAAGGGAAAGAGTTTTGATGTTATGACGCCGTTTTATATTAAGGGCAAAATTATCCCCACTATTTCACCGGTGTTATGATTACCATGTATTGGTGATTAAAACAGATGGTACCATGTATTAGTAGTTTCAGAACTGTAGACCATGAAAGTGGTGAATATTGGCTTCGTCCTCCACTGACCGGTAATTTTCCCAAAACAATTCCAGCAGTTCCACATTATTACAAGTTAGGCTTGAACTGTGAACCTTGTTTCTTTGCTCAGGTTGGGCATGGGCTAGCTCGGCACATGTTAGAAGATATAACAAGGTGTCTACGTACTGTCGCCACCCTGCCACTGCTCATGTTTATACCCTACTCTGAAATACCAGTTGCCCTTGTGTTTAGTTTTATGTCCCGGAGGTATATCTTTGACACAATCCTCTATCCCACACGTCTAAATTATCGTTGCCCTTGTTATATATGCTTGTTAGGTAATTTCTGTTTTGATTTTGTTGTTGGATAGGAGAGAAATGGAAGCAGACTACATCGGGATGATGTTAATGGCCTCAGCTGGGTATGACCCACAGTTGGCGCCACTAGTTTTTGAGTCACGGCTTGACCCTTCTGGCTCTCACGGTCTATTCGCATCTCATCCATCTGGGCGTAAGAGAGCAAAGAAGCTGAAGGAACCTAAGGTGATGGAACAAGCAATGGCCATATATGGGGAAGTGACAAGTGGTCAAGGGGTCAGACGTTTCATTTAGGAGACAATATATTTCATCTATAGGGAAAAAGAATACATACATCTGATTAGCATTCGCCAACTTTCAAGCAACGGAGCATACAAGCAGTGGTCAATCTGCCTAGTTTTTTTCTTTTTTCTGAAGAGGGGTTTATCTATGTAACGTATTTTCTTAACATTAGTAAGGAAGGAAGTAGGGGATGCGTATCGAAGCCGAGCATCACAGGTGGTATGGCAGTGCCTCATCCACCGGGATCCCAAACTTGGTATTTGGTAGTCAGAAGAAAAAAGTATATTTTACAGTAATTGTAGTAGACTATTTGTGTCTATCAGCTAGTAAGGTTGCGTTTCTCAGGTTGCTAATGTGTCGGTATTTTGTTGTGACTTTGAAGTATGGGCTGGTTGTTATAGATATATGTGCATGTTGAGATTATTTAGTGAAATCTATATGATCACATCCTTACAAGTTTGATCTATCTGTTGATCAGTTCCAAATTTTCAATAATTTAAATTAGCACTTCTTTATTGTGTACATATATACCATCATGATTCGATGTTGATAAATCGGTATCGGTGGGATGTGCAGAAATTGGGAATTGTTAATAAACAGACAGAAGTTACCTGCAGTGTTCAGACCCAAGAGCTAAAGAACGCTATTATCATCCATAGTATCAGCGTCCATAATTATCCACTCCATCTTTTGAAGAGAGCCTTTTAGACCAATCCTTCACAAGTAGCTGTAAAAATGGTCTACACTTTAGGAGGGCAAGTGAATCCTTTCACTGCAACTGTACTTGTAAACCTCACATTGAAGCGATGAGACGCAAATAAACTTACCCAGCTAATGAGATTTTTAGCTTCTCCAGAAACAAGAGGGGTGGAAGGAAAACTTAGGTCCACCTTCATAATCCTGTATTAAATTCAAAGTTACTACATTATCCACCTTTTATCCTGTTGGCAATAGGATCTAAACACCACATGAATCCCACAAAACGAAAGAAAAAAAACAAATCTGTTCCTTGCCTTTTGAATGGATCAGCTTGGCTCTCAGCCTCAAATGTATTTGCTCAGGTTGGGCATGGGGTAGCTCAGCATGTCTTAGAAGATTATAACGAGGTGTCTACGTACTGTCACCACCCTGCCATTGCTTATGTTTATATCTCTGACGCAAACCCCTATTCAATGTCTAAATTATCTTTGCCCTTGTTATATATGCTTGGTAGGTATTTTCTGTTTTGATTTTGTTGTTGGGTAGGAGAGAAATGGAAGCAGACTTCATCGGGATAATGTTAATGGCCGCTGGGTAAGACCCACAGTTGGCGCCGGTAGTTTATGGGTCACGGCGTAACCCTTGTGGCTCTCACTGTCTATTCACTTCTCATCCATCTGGGCATAAGAGAGCAAAGAAGCTGAAGGAACCTAAGGTGATGGAACAAGGAATGGCCTTATATAGGGAAGTGAACAAGTGGTCATGGGGTCAAAAGTTTCATTTAGGCGACACTATTTCTTCTATAGGGAAGAACAGTACATACATCTGATTTTGGTCAATCTGAATAGTTTTTTCCTTTTTCTGAAGAGTGGTTTATCTATGTAGTTAGGAGAGTGTCTTTTCTTACAGTTTGTCAGGAAGGACGTAGAGGGATGCAAATTGAAGCCAAGCCTGGTAAGAAAGTGCCTTGTCCACCAGAACACCACACTTTGGTCTTTGGTAGTCAGAAAGAAGAAAAGCATATTTTTCAGTCATTGTAGTAAATTGTTTAGCGTCTATCAGCAAGTTAGGATTGGATTTCTCGTGTTGCTAATGTTTAGGTACTTTGTTGCGACTTTCTTACATAGGCTGGATGGTACAGATATGGGCGTACATTGATTGTTGAGATTCTTTAGAGAAATCCATATGGTCACATCATGACAAGTTTGATCTATCTGCTAATCAGTTTCAAATTTTCAATAGGTAAATGTAGCACCTTCTGGTTATTTAAATATATGCCATCGTGATTCCATGTTGGTAAATGAATATCAGTGGCATGTGCAGAAACTGAGAATAGTTTATAGACAGAGAATTTACCTGTAGTGTCAAGGCCAGAGAGCTATAGCTGACTCCATGGTATCAGGATTCATAATTATCCAAGGGTGTTCCATGATCTTCTGAAGAGAGAGCCTCTTGCACAAGTCCTTCACAAGTAGCTGCAAAATTTTAAGTGGTGAATGTATCAGCTAGGCAGGCTCTGAATGATGGAATTGTTGTTAAGAACTTAAGAGGGAAGTTTTTACGATGTCGGCTCACAAGAAGCTCCCTATTTGATATCTGTAGTATATCACTTTCTTACTTCATACCTTTCCTTCTCTCCTCAGGTCTTCATTTAGCTGCCATAGAATACATTCTTATCTAGCCTAGCTCCGCACCTGAGCCTTGTTAGAGTCAGTGGAAGTTAAAAACAAATGCTTCCTCGTCTTTTAAACGTATCAGCTTGGCTCTCAGCCTCAAATGGAGGGACACCATACAAGAACTCATAAGAAGGAACAACCAAGTCCAATTGTCAACTGCATGGTCATGGGGTTGTTCTCCACCATTTCCAGTGCAAGTTAGTCCAGTGTTCACACATGGTATCTCTTGCCTCTGGATTGTACAGACCACCAAAAGTCAGCAGTCGTGAGACAGCCCTGCCATTTTAACACAAAGGTGCTTTCATATGGAATGTTTCTGAATAAACATAAGCATGGTTTTCAGTAGTTGTAGATATGACAACTTAATAATCTAATTACTTTAGCTAAATGACAACAAACTTGAAAAAGAGATAAATTAGTCTTGCCCCTGTTGGATTGCTGGCTTTCTTATATTGTACTTATGGTAACCACTAATTTAAAAATGAATGATGGCGGGAAATGTAAAGGGTGGTTACAATTGGATAGTTTTATGCTAATTACACAGATGTCATATTTTTAAATGAGAATAGCATAAAGCTGTTTTTCAAGTCATGGTTTAAGAACTTATCTTCGATTAGTCTAGTACTATGAAAGGGAAACTAAGTTACTTGCACCGTTTAAGGTTTTAAGAGTCATATCTCCCCATGAATATGCAGAAAGCTCAAACATAATAATCCCACAATCCTATAGTTGGACTGGATCAGTGTGCAATCTAGCATCATGTTACTGCAGCAAAAATAAAATCATCCAATCGCAACTTAACCAAAAATAATGAGATTATAGAGGTTTTCTAGAATACCTCGTGATCAAGCAACAAGTTATCTGGCTTGATATCCCAGTGAATCACATCCTTCTACCGACAATATGCCAAAGTGGCAACGCTTGTGCAAGGTTCACAATGTACTAAACTCAAAAGCCTAGGTATGAACAATATCAAAATCACAAAGCAAATAAGAAACAAAGTTGAAATCAAAAGGCACAAGCTATTCTAATTTGATTTTGAATCAAAAAACAACTGAACATAACAACAACAAAGAACGTAAATTAAGCATTATCGTGTAATTTGATAGACATAGGGAGAATTTCACAATCATCAAACAATAATACTGAAGTGTACAACACAAGCATGCCTAAATATATCTGCTATCTATTACTACTATAAATGAAACACCTCTCTTGATGTGAACGACAGTTATGAAGCCGGCTCACACTTATAATTTCCTAAACTACCCATTTACCAAACAACTGCCAAGAAGAAGGAAAAATAAAAAAGCTGCTATCCTAATTTTCTTATTCCCTCTTTTCTCTTTCACATCTCAGATTTCATAACGGATTACTCAAACTGAAGATTTTTCAGTCCCTCTTTTTCATAATAAGACTTATGCATGCATCTCTGTCCCCTGTCGTCTAGTATATATAAACATTTGTGTGTGAGTACATCAGAGAGAGAGAGAGAGAGAGAATTACGGTGGCGGCCTGTTTCTCGGTAAGATGGCGGAGAGTGATATGGATCTCCATCTCTCTCCTCAGCTGGTTGTGGAGCCTATACTTCTCTATCTACTCCTTGAATATCACGTTCAACGCCATATTGAAATGAAACTCTCTCTCTCTCTCTCTCTCTCTCTCTCTCTTGAAACGACCATTGTTTTCTGAGGATTCTGGTGATTTCGTTGTTGAATTTGGGGAGCCAATTTGCTTGGAGGGACCGAAAATGGAATGGGAAATTGGAAGAGAAGAATGGGAGATATTAGGCGGGAGTTTGAAACGGATTTGGAGGGGAAGTTTTCGGTGTTTATTGGGCCTGCCTGATGAAAGTGAGTATGAGGAAGCCCAATTTCTCAGAATTGGTTTAGGTCCATTTTACGAACTTTAATTACATGAAATAAAAAAAATTCCCTTCATAAATAAATACTCCCCCGTCCCAAAAAATGGTTTCCATTTTTTATGTCCGTACCAAGTTCAATTTGCTATATCTTTCAATATGAATTGTCAAAAATATGCAATATGGATCTAGTTTGATAGTTTTAGATTAGTTATATTATTATACAAAATTTTTAAACTCATGAAAGATATTATAGATTTGAATATACAAGCATTGAAAAAATGATACGAACATCGAAAAATGGACATTCTTTGTGGGACGGAAGGAGTACATTTAAGTACATGAAAGCAATCTCTACTTTTTCTTTTGAACAAGAGGCAATTTCATTTCAAATAGAATTAATAGTAAAAGATATTTTAATTCGTTTCCGTTATTCCCAGTTTTGAAAGGACTCAATATTATAATTTTGTGCTTCTTTACTTAGATTGATGAATCTCGATTGATCAATAAAAACAAATTAAGCATAATTTAAAGAAGTCCATTAAACTTGAGATCTATTTTATGTCCTTTATACGGACAGGGAGACGCTGTCAGCAGGGGTGCTTGGCAGGGGTGCCAAGTGCATCTCAATCGTCCAAAAGTGTTTTGGACGGCCTGGATGCAAAGGTGCCGAACGGATTTTAAAAAAAAAGAAGAAAAGGAAAAAGAAAAAGATGTTTCAGTCCAGGCCGTTAATTCCGAGATGAACGACCGGATTAACTCTCGGCAAGGGTCCTTTTTCCATTTAAGAGTCAATCTAGAGAAATCACCAATATTATTTGCTAAAAAGTAGTTATTTTTCATAATACTTGGGTAAAAAGTAAAAAAAGAAATTATTTTTTCGATTCCTCTCGTCAAGATGAATTAATAGCCCACAAAAATTTGGTACAAAATTAACAAATGCGAAAAAATTCAAATAAAAACAAAACTCTCAAATTTAAGTTAAGTCCAAGCTGTAGAACCAGGCCTAAGTTGCATATACCTAGTAAAGTCAATTTGATGGAGTCACACATGGCCCCATATTTCTGTATTTACTGTTGCCCCTACTACGCTTTATGTATGTTAGCCTCTATTTTTGTACCAAAAAACAACACAGAATTACAAAAATACTTAGTTATAAAATAAAATTCTACATAAATATAAGATCTTTAACATAGGGGTGAATATTTTTTCATTACGAAGCTACTCGAAAATCCATGTTCAGTAAATTTCTGAAAACATCTTTTGAGAGGAAAGGCCCTGCATATATATGCTCATCCCTATTAGTGATTGAGTAACTCATGAGATGAGGTTTTTTTTTGGATAAGCACTGTGATAGGAAGGAGGTCACAAAAGAAAAACCTATTGAGAATGTAAAACAATGGTCATGATAAATAACATTTCCATTTCTCTTCTTATCGAATGCTGTATCCCTAATGAAAATTTTTACACACTATACACAAATTTCGTCATTGGCAAGTCAACAGCAGCACTCATTACGGCGGGGCTACAAATACTTTTATTCGAGTAGACAAAGAATCCTGTGTGCTACGAGCAGAGAGTTTATATGCCGCAAGATAATAAAGATATAAATTAGGGTGAAAACAGGTTGAGGTTTTGCATTCACAAGTACTGTACATCTTGAGGCTGAAACGCTCCTTTTTCTCCTTGCACATTTACAGTTGCATCGTGGATTCCACGGCCAAAATAAATAAGCTCCACACCAATTCATAGCAAAGGCAGATACTGCGAAGGCCATGTACGAAGCTAATTAGCTCCAAACTCCTTGTTCCACCGTTCCAGCTCTTCCCACTTGCTTTTTTGCAGGCTGGGTCTAATTACAGTCATCGCCTTTTGAAAATCTTCATACCTCAACGGCCTCACCTGGTATATGGGAAAAAACAACACAAGTTCCACAGAAAATCAGTGAAAGCATGGCATTTGGTTAAAGCGGAGACAGATCATGGAGGCCTGGATAATACCAAGTACCAACAATGCCAATGACTGATCCGTATACTCTACTAAAGACAAAAACCGAAATAGTCCACTAAAATTCTTAACTTCGGGATGGAAATACAAGGGGGGGAAAAATAAACCACGCAAACACGACAGAATATAGCACCAAAGATGGTCAGGGCACTTCAGGATGCATCTGATACCTTGATTCCAATCATCCCGGAAAAATATGCATAAAAGAAAACTGAAGAAAAAAATAACTGCCAAGTAGATCTTTGAAAAATTTACTTTTGCATCCACCACACACTTGACTACTTTCCAAGGGAATAAAAACTACAAGAAATTAGAAGTGTGTCTGACCAAGAAGAGGACAAGGGCTACTTTCCTGGGAAGTAGAACCACACGAAATACATTAAGTAGATAATTACTAGCCGCAATACCTGATTTGCCTTGATGGTGAGAATATTTGAACCAAGCTCCCTAATTGGCATCATTGCAGCTTCTTCACACAAGGCTTGTAGATCACTTCCAGAATATCCTACACATTGACAGTAGCCAACCAGTAAATTTTATTTGACCAGAGTAAGGTCAGTGTTGGCAGGATAAATATATTCACTAATTGGTAATCAAGCCTCATTAATAACTTAAGACCAGATAATTATATTCACTAATTGGTAATCAAGCCTCATTAATAACTTAAGTCCCCTGAGTGGCTTGAGGATACGGCAACTAGCTTTCAACGATGCCTAGCAAAAAAAACTAGCTTTCAACGATACGCTGACAGAGCAACTATTTGTTTTGGCCTACGATGAAAAAAAACAAACTAAATGACTTGTGTAATTTGTCATATGACCATCACTCTAGTCGAAATCTATGATATTGAAAACAGCCTTACCTTCTGTGCCTTCCACAAGTCTTTCTAGATCTCCAGCTGTTGCAAGAATAACAATGCAAGTTATTCACTAAAGTTGCATCGTCCTCAATAGCAGTTAAAAGCGGTCAACCAGCATGTACAAAAGACACTACATGTATTCCTTGATAGCTCACAAGGACAGGGTTAATCCCAAAGAGGACTTTCTAACTTCCAGAAAAAAAAAATGATCTTTAATGCAGTAATATCTCCGCTATGGCAATAACAATTAACTCAGCAAAATTGTCAAAGTGTCTGATAATTTAGTACTTGGTATTTAGGATTTTGTGTGCTATTGCAACCCATGGCAAATAGAACGACTGAAACTCCTAATGCAAGAGGTGAACGTGAGAGGAGATGAAAAAATCTTTGCCAACAGACCCAGAACACACGTATTACTTGTGCAATTTGCTAAGACTCGAGGCATGTTTAGATTCATTAAGGTAACCTGACTTCCTACGCAAACCAACACAGGAAGCCTAACAAGAGGAGTGGAAGAGAAAATGGCAGGCAATAAAAGCAATGAAGTATGACCACCACAGCATGCATATGAGAGCTAGTTTCCTGTTTGTATCTGTATCTGTGGGAGTGTGCATATCTAGGTATGGTAACGTAGCTTCCAACGTGACTGTGTGCCAATCCGTGCTTCAATTGAAGAAATACTAGAAAGACCACCTGCTACACACTTTTGGAAACACCCCTCTAAGATGACAATTGTGATTCCCACCCTCACCACAGTAAGATTAATGGGCACTCCACCATTTCGTGGAACTTTCTACAGAGTTTAGCGTAACTAATATTCTCCAAAACATATGAAAATGCCTTTATTAGTTTACTGCAAGTTCAGGAACGAAAAAAGAAAAGGCATGCTGCACCGCTGCAGTATGATGCATTGTATCCTTAACATCTGGTTCATGAAGGGTGCTACGTCACTGAATGACAAAATGGGATCATTCAGATAGCACAAACACGTGGATGTAAAATCAGTTCTCAAATTCAACATATTCTTACCAGGCAAGGAGAAAGCTTGGCCTTTGAGTTTGTGTTTCAATAGAGATCTCCTAACATGGGCATCGGGTAGTGGAATGTATATTCTCTTCACCTGCCTCAGGATTCCAAAATCAAAAGTGTCATAAGCACACGGAGAAATCGACTTCAAATACACGTGTGTATATATGTTTTGTACTTGAACTTATACAAACCACATACGCAAGTTTCACAACTAAAAATCAATATATGACAAAATATTCTGAGCTACAGACAGGTAGAACCATCAGACAGGTAAAAGTGTTCTAACTTCTAAGCATTTTTTCAAGTTAAAGTGGTAGTGTATTTGGAAATTAACAATTAATTGCCAACTCATCCTGCTGGTTGATTGAGTTTCGATCCATAATCTAGACATCATAAACAATCCTAATGCCTGTTAACTTTTTACGTCAGGACAACAAAGCATCTGAAATTTGAGTCATGCAAGACCAAACATGCCTAATTGCATTAGCTCCTCCCACTACTCACCTCAAACACCATAAAAGATCCAAAATTTGCCACTACTACAGTTGCTACAAGGGTAACAATTGGCCGTGGCCCGAATGCGTAGGTTCATATTATCCGAATTCTTATCTTGGTGCTAGCAAGGTGTCTGCGGCAATTTGCAACTCACGTGCTACTTGCTAGAATTTCATAAAATAAACCAAGAAGATTCAGAAGAAAGGAGAAACTTAACTAACGCCTGCAATAAAGCTCTTAAAAGATTGCAGAAAGTTCATGTGAAGGCACACTAACCAATCGCCTGAGAACTGCATCATCCAACTCTTGCGGCTTATTAGTTGCACCTACATTAGCATTGCAGATGAGTTAACAAAGAGGAAAGAAAAATAGATTATGACCAAAGAACATAATCAACAGAAACTATTTCTTTCCACAGCTCAGTTACATTTACACAACAAACGCCAAAAGGAGCTGAACCTGTGATACACGCCCTCACCCAAGGAAAGCTCCGCAAATGTATTTACGAGTGTGAAGGAGGAGGATTCACAAAATTTTCTTTTAGGCCAAAAATAGAAACTAGGAATTGTGGTAGCTTTCAATCTATGTATTGGAATTCTGATGTCTGAAAAAATGCTGGGTTCAAGCCTTTAGAAATCCCTAAGAAGAGCAATCTTCTCCAAGACTGCTAGAACGTGCTGACAAAGGCCGGGACAACAAAATTAACTGCAAAATAGACTGCAGCAAAATCCAAATCTCTATTTCCACCACTGAAAGGATGATAAAGTAACCACAGATGATTCAGCTTTCTGGCACATGCAACATTAGTTAGGAAGCAGGAAGCTCCTCCTTCCAAGATTAATGGTAAGAATAGAATTGAAAGCAGTTATCCAGACAAAGGACAACACCTTCCTAGGGAAAATGCTGCTGCTCCCTAGTAAAATTGAAATGGAACGCTTTCCCCGAAGACCTTCTGAGAAATTACTGCACCTAATCTGAGCCATCCCCTGCCAATTGATCTATAAACTTTGAAGAACTTGGGGAAGCTAAACAACAGACTGTAACTCCTAACCTCGGACTGGGACCAAAAAACTCTGCTCCCAAGCCACTCGACCCCTCGCCATCGCCAAATGGTAAGACTAAGACTTAAGCATTCATATAATCGGATCCCATGGAATGCATTAAAGTCTTGGAAAGCTTCTAAAAAAGAAAAGTATCGCCACACCATACATCTTTTCAAAAGTTTATTCTGCTTCTCTATTCAGTAACAAATTTCTTGCGCTTGCTAAAAGCCTCCCTCATCCACCGATCCCCTCCCAAAACCATATTGTGGCACCGTTCCTTAATGATTACTTCAGTTCTCTTGACAGCCTGACCTCAAGTCTCCTGAAATATTTGCAAAAATAATGCAGCCGTTGACCCCCAAAACTATCCACGGAATGACATGTATGTTGATCTCTGAATTCAATTGTATTAATGAGTAATTTGTAAATCCTATTGCTCGGTAAATCAGCCACTTGCAGATTACAAATGTCAAAAATTAAATGTTTGCATCAAATAGATGTTATAGGCTTGATTCATCAAATCAAACTACTAGGATCAAATAACCAGCAGGATGATTCAAAGCATAAACATGCATAACATTAAAACAATTCATTTCAGGACACTTTTATAAGTTCCTAACTCTTCGAATAACAACATAAAAAAATTCCACAAATTGTTTCCATATTCTCAAACATAAGCATGCATGTATAATTACAAGTGAATCTAAACATGTCAAAGCATCACACTCTCATGAATGCCAAGTTTCCAACCCATCAAAGGAGAAATTTCATGATGTTCATGGGTCTGGCAAAATTACTTTTACCCGAATATCATGAAAGCTTTGTGAGGAGCAAATATTCAACAAATACTGACGAGGACTCAAGGTATAAGGTTCAGTTTATCCAGACATAACAGCTACAAAACAATAATAGCAACACGATGTAGATGGAAAAGAATAGCATAAAAGGTTCTAATGATACGCAATTGGTTAGATAGGTACAACCTCTAGCGGTAGCAGATTTCAAATTGATTCTTAGTCATGCGACTGATACGAATAGAAGAGTTTAGGCTTCATTTATTCGGAATACTACTCACCAATCACAATTACAAGGTCATCAGAGTTTGAGGTCACCCCATCAAACTGGACTAGAAACTCCGACTTCAACCTTCTGCTTGCGTCATGCTCATTGGCCACCCTCGTGGACATGATGCTATCTATCTGCTAACAAGGTCAAAACAAAAAAATCAATTAACAGTGTCTTCTTAAAAATAGATATATATGCTCAGAAGACAAAGTGAAGTCTGCTACTGAGCAAGAAAGAAGTCAAGTATCCAGCCGACGGCCACCAAAATGGCAAGAATGATCAAGACTGCAAGCATATTATACCGTTAAACATCGTTATGAATCCAACATTAAATCGTAATTATTCACCACCACAACTTTAACCTTGTCCCACTAGTATCAATAGGGCTCCAGCCTCCACTCGACAGACTCCCAAATTCGAAAAACTAGATATGGCTACCTATTTGGGAATCCCTTTAAACATTTAGGAAATCTAGTTCTCCAGTATAAGGAACTAACATTTTACTGATTCTATTATCCTTGAAACACCAATTTGTGGACATCCACATATCTGGGATGAATTACGGGAACAAATTGGTGATCATCAACTCGCAGTATGTGTTCTTCCTGGAACAAGTTCACACAGCATGCCTTTGCCCCCACACAACTTTTAACTTCGTAACTACTAACACTCAAAACAAAAGTATCCATCCCACCTTCTCCAACCCGCCCAATACAAAAGTATTCGTTCCACCTTTAGCAGCCCAGAGGACTCTTGTTGAGAGGGTGGGTCAGGTGTATTGGACTCTTGAATAGATGGTTGATCTAATAAAATTTGTAGGATTTTGAACTCATAATATGATTTCCCATCGCATGCATTAACAGACAACAAACAATTTCTTCCACAATAGTTTTCAAGAATGGTTCCTCATTTTAAAATTCTAAATTTGACATATGCTAATATCCATCTCAAAATTTCCAAATCTAGAAAACTTTTTTTGATTCCCTGATTCATAATTTCCCTCCAAAATATGAGAAATTAAATACAACATTATGCTGAAGAAATTTTGGTCACAATCTACATTCTAAGCTTCCATGTCTGTAGCAGCAAATGCTATAATGGCTTTGTTTGTTTGTCCTGTTCCCAAAGTTACAACAGCAACGAATATCTGCATCTTCTATGGCTGGAAACATAACATGCTACAGCCTAATAATCCCAGACAGAAAGAGTAGGATGCTATAAAAGTACGGTATGGAACTAGATCTGAGTTTAACCATGCATGAACATTTTTTCATTCACCATTAACTATGAAGCCTATGGTTAGATGTTTAAGAAGTGATGGGAACCCAGTTATGCCATGACATTCCATCACTTCTGAAATTACACACAAAAATGGTACCATACGAGAGACAAAATTATGCTCAAAAAGACTAAGAAATAAATAAGGTTTTGAGGATAATCAAGACTTTTGAACCAATTTTGTTGTTCCTCCATCAAAGATAACGTCTACTTCTCCTTATAGATACACCAATAGCATGTCATATAGAACCAGCATATAAAACAGGGAAATCAAAGCTCACTAATATTCTGCAGATAGAGTAACTTGCCTCATCCATGAAAATTACTGATGGCTGCTTGGATACAGCAACCATAAAGAGTTCCCGAACAAGCTTTTCACCTTCTCCCACCTATTTCAAAGTAATATCAACAAGAGCTTCAACTTTGAAATGAGTTACAACATGAAAACCTCTAAAAACACAAACTTAAAATGGAAAAATAAGAGAGATACATACCCACTTTGATGTTAGGGAAGATGCGGATACATTGAAAAAGGTTGCCTCAGACTCTGAAGCAACTGCTTTGGCAAGCATGGTCTTCCCAGTACCAGGTGGACCAAAAAGAAGTAAACCTGAAGAGCAAATGCAAGATCTTAATGAAGTTTAGTTCGAGTATGAAACTTGGCTATTTGAAGGTGAGGTTTTCCAAGACACCACCTCTAGCTGGCCGACGAAGACCAGTGAACAGGTCTCTTCTCTTAGTTGGTAGGATTACCATTTCCATTAAAGCTTGTTTTGCCTTCTCAAGGCCAGCTGCAAACAAGCTTAATAATTAACACAACAACTTCGTAACCTAGAAATGACAAACCAAAGAAACCAAGTGACAATAAGAAGTAAGCATGCTGCAGAGACTAACCAATATCTTCCCATTTAACAGAAGGACTCCGATCAACGATTACAGAATTTATCATTTCAACTAATTTCGCATCATAACCAGAACCAGATCCTTGAACAGGTTTGGAGCTTAAGACTTTCTCCGTCTGATTTTTCACAACCGAACCATATCTAGGGGAGCCAATAGACTTTTGGAATGTATCTTTTCTACCATAAGACTTCGTTGATGGATCTGCTACGGTTTGTGCATGACTAAGGGTGTTCTGCAGGGATAACATTTAGAACAAAAGTTACATGAACAATCTAATAGAGACCAACAAATGCCAAAAAGCTAAAGAATCACCAAAAATTTGAATATCACAAAAATGAAAGAAAGCTCTGGTTCACACTAAGTACCAAAAATTATTAGCGAAGAACATTCGTACCAGAGAGCCCATACACTTTCAAGTCTACAAAACCACACAAATATCCTACTTCTTTCCCTGTAACATACTATTCGACATATGAATAAACAAATACTTTACTTTGTTGAGCTTCTAGAAACCAATCCAAATTTATTATCTTTTATTGATTCTTCAAGTCTTAACCATGGCTCGACGATCCTCTCACATATTTTCATGTATAACTTAATACCGTTGATATCCCCAAAATTTTACCAGTTCCAAACTTCATACCTTACATAATAGCATAACTAGAGTCTCTATTCCTCTCCCTCGTATAAACTGCCAGCCTATTTTTTGACTAATCTTGCCCGTGCTCTTTCAAGACTGAAGGATAAGATATGAAACTTTCTGTGTATACTAGCTTTACACACAAAGATCCAAATTATTCAGATGATATTAAGTCTATTCATCCGTTCGTAGTCAGGGTAGTATATTTGTTTACCTTATTGGTGTTTTTCTTAGGAGAAGCTTAATCTTAACTAAAGGGAAAGGATAGCTACCACAAATATTCCAGGGCAAACAGAATTTGAAAACACCAATGTGCCAGCAGTCAGCAAGTATATTGGACTGAGAAAACCATAATACATACTCTCACACTTAGTTGAGCAGGTCCATACCTTAGATGTGGATGTAACACCTGAGGATAAAGTAAAAAAAAGAGAGAGAGGTCATAACCACGAGGCAAAAAAAAATGTCAGCAGTATCCTAAGATCCATGTCAGACTAAGAAAATAATTTTAATTGTAGCCTTGTGAAGAAAAGTATATGTAGCCAACCTGATCGGCGACTCAGAGTTTGAAGTCTCTCTGAAGTTTGGCTCTGCCATTTTGATATCTTTTGGCGATAAGATTTCACCTTCTCACGCTCGCTGATACCAAAAGAAAGAAGCATATGAATTCAACGTGCAGGAGGCAACAAACCTAAGTTTAAATTCTATGGATAAGAGAAGATAGCATAACCAATAGAGATGGTAACCATGGATGAAAAGATGAGCACCATGAAGTCCAGCCAACTTTTTTATATCTGTTCTAGCGTTTTACAACTATTAGAGACGCACGCTTAATGATTAAAAACTGAGCACTGCCAAAACAAGGACCAGCTTGAACCTCGCCGAAAAATCAACCTAATTTATTTTCTCGATCAACATTAAATTAAAAGCACAAGTGATATAACTAAACCAAGCCAATTTAAGTCTCGAGTCCCGGTCAGTTGGGGTCAGCTACATTAATCCACTTTGGCAATATGCTGTCAAAGGGAGGCCGTGTGTTCGGTTCACTTTACTTCATATCTTTTCACCAAAACACTTCATGTCTTTTTCCTTCCCCTAGCATCTCCACTAATTGAAATCTTGCAGTTTTTCTTCACTGGTGCATCTATTGATCTTAGCTGTGTGTGTTCAAATCACCTTAATCTATCCTCTCTCAACTAATCTTTGATTGATGGTACTCCTACAAATTCACGAATGCCATCATTTACAGTTCGCAGTCCTAAATTCTTCTCTTTTCAATTGTCAATGTATATACAACAAAGCATCAAGGGATCCATGTAGATAAGTATGAAACTACATTCCCAGTTTCACTCCAAAATGAGTAGCAAAAAGGACGCCAAGAGTCGAGACTTCAAATGAAGCAAATCTATAAAATCTGTATAATATAAGATCAAGGCTCGGCACTATGTAGTACATACCTAAAAAACCAACCGTAAAAGAGTAAATTTTAAAAAAAGCTATTAAGTCTCAAATCTGACTTCTCTCTGCCTTTGGAAGATCTTTTATTCCACTCCAACCCAAATTAATCACATATGACAAGTGCCCAAGCCATCCTCCTATTTCAAACTAACCTCCCACCTCTCCACACATCCACCTTATCATCCTCATTGCAACTATCTATGGGTTCTCTTAGTTTCCCAACAGTCTATTTCATATAGCGTAGCTTCCCTTATAGTCATTTTGTACAATTTCCTCTCAGTTTTGTAAGTCTATGCCAGTCGCACAGTACGCCATAACACCCCTCCACTATATTCAAACTACCTTGATTCTATGGGTTAATTAGCCCCAATATCTCTGTCCTCGTTACTCATAAAAAATAAAGCCTAGATAACAAAAAAATCACTTCTTGGTCGCTCATGGTTTTGGATCTTCACATCTTGGTTTGTGGTGCTTCTATTGACTATTGCTACTAAATTTACATTCTCAATATTCAGTTCTATTGGCAACTTAAGTTCAACCGATTTAACCTCAGTGCTTCACTCGAAATAGCTAATATAGCATTACCTCTTCCATTAGTTCCATTCAGTAAAACAGTAATATCATTTGTGATTCTGACAACATAAACCATTGAACCCACGTCCTGAAATATGGCTAGTTAATTCATCCATAACATAGACAAGAAAATAAAAAGGATGCTTATGGTGTCGACATAAAAATCAAAAGGCCTGTACAGCTTCATCAGCAGATCAAACGTCCAAAAGTATAAATTGGGTTATAACACGTTGTTTATTCCAAGTGTAGCTGTCATAAATTGGTTTAAGAACTTATACCCAAATGATTATGCTGGCGTACAGGTTGTACATAGCTAATTAAGCATTGCTGCTTCCATTAGTGCCATTTAGTAAGATGATATCACTTTTTACGACAACAACATACATGATACACCATACAACCCACTTCCATTATTAATCCATCCACAACTACGGCAAGAAAAAGGTTTGCACATAGTATAAAAAAAAAAGATATCAAAACACATATGCAGCTTCATCAGGAGATCAAACTTCAAAAACTTTAAATTGGAGTTACAACAGGGTGTTTATTCTAAGTGTAGCTGCTGTTAATTTAGGGCTGCAAACAAGCGGAGCCAACCTTTATAGTGTTCGAGCAAGGCATGTTTACTAAAAGAGCCGAAAATTTGAGCTCAAGCTCAGCTAAACGGTTGATTTCCTTAACGAGCCTCTTTAAACGGCTGAATGCCTCTTGACTTGGAACTTCCTCCTTCCTTGAACTTTTCTACTTTTGATTGACCTCCACCGAGGTTTTTGCTGGCCGAGCCAAGCTTTTGAATGTTAACCTCGGCTCATTTAGTAAACAACCCTAAAACTCAAGCTCGAGCTTGGCTCAATTACTAAACGAGTCAAGCTAAGCCTTAACGAGCCGAGCCATGAGCTCGGTTCGTTTGCAACCCTACATAAATTGGATTATAACAGGGTGCTTGCTCCCGCTTTAATTGGCCCCGCCAGTGGACGGTGGGAAAGGTATCTGAATTAGTCGGGTGCGTGTAAGTTGCCCGAACACATGAATTACAAAAAACACACGAGTCACGAAAAACACTTTGTACCGAGAGCTGATGTACGATGGCACGGGCGTTGAATAGGCCTCCGTCAATATGCGCTGGGCATTCTGGTAATGAGCAACCGCATCATCAACCAAACCCCACTCTTCCGCACGAACGGCCTTGGCGATCTCTTCCGTGGCCAAATCAAGGTACCCCTTGAGCTTATACGCAGCTCGTTCGTTCGACACCGAAAGCCCGGCGGCGACGCCGTCCATTGTGGTCGAATTAGAGGAGCTAGGGTTTTGCTGAGTCTCGTAAGAGGAACCAGAGAGGACCGAGGTCACGGAGTCGACGAGGCCCTTGAAGTTGAATATGCTCATGTCTGGGAAGTGGATTCTGACATTGAATTGGTCAAATCCTGGAGAGATAGAGAGACAGAGAGAGAGAGAGAGAGAGAGAGAGAGAGAGAGAGAGAGTCTGGGAGAGCGAGAGAGCGTGGGAGGGCGGGGGTTTAGAGGTTAGCTTACCATGTTCGAGAGATCGCGACGAGTTTCATCGGTGGATTGCGTGAAAGTCAAGTATCAGAATGGATTGAGAAATAGATGATCGAGTCGTAAATGTGAAGGATTAGCAGAAGGTCGATTAGCAGTAGGTCGATTAACCTGAGGGACTGGGCATGGGCACCTGAATTTACATGAAGGGTAAAATTTTACTGACCTCCTCTGACGTTTCCTAAATTACACTTAGTCCCTTATTTTTTAAACTATTCTACAGATTCCCCTCCCGTTAGATTGTGCAAAGATGGCGTTAAATTTGGCATGTAAATGACTGAAATACCCTTATTTCGTCATTTTCTTCCTCTATTTTCCAATTAACAAGGTTCACACTATCAAAATAAGTCTCTCTCTCTCTCTACACACTTTATAGACCATTACTCCCACCATCCCCATTCTTTAGTTTCTTTTGGGGATTTCAACTTATTAAGAACGATTTTGCTAATTTCCGCCCACTAGGCTGAGGATAATATGCACATAATTCTAAATAAGTTTGGTTATCAATGTATATCTCACAGATATTAATATACTTTCACAAATATCAATGTACATATTACCTATTATCCTACATCCTTTGGGCGGAGGTTAGAATAATCCAATTAAGGAACACAATCATTGTACTTTTGAAAACTTGTTTTTCTCATTTTACCCTTCAATCATTATATTTTCTTACTTTTTTTAGTATTATTAATTTAAAATAGAAGGGTAAAAGAGTAATAAATTTCTTATCTAGTACCCATTTAGTTTTCATATGGGACAATATTTTTGGGATGGAAAAGAGTGTTAATTAGGACTAAAAATTTGGAACGAATGAAGTACAGTAATATTTTGTATGTTATTCTACGAGGTTATTATTTTATTTAAAGGTGATCACTTTTGAAACAACTAGTGGCTTTCGTTTTATTTGACTTTTTTTTTTTTTAATGGTAGCATTCTGATAAAATGTGAGAATGATAAAGAAACAAAATTCTATTATTGTTTTCTTATTGTAATTGAGTTTCAAAGATCAAATGTCATACTTTGATTATTGATCCAGACCTTTCACAAAATCTTAGTCTTTAAGTCTTAACTCCTAAAAAAATATATGCATATTGTAAGTATACATTTTTAGAAGACAAAAAATATCTTTCAATAATTTTGAGTACACATTTGAAACTCTCTAATATAAGTACGAATAAGCATGATGAGGAAAATTCTCTATAGTTAATAATATTGACTCTCATCTCAATTTATAATTTAACACTAGATAGAAAATTTCTATTCAAATAGAAAGTTGACATCAAGGAAAGTTTGAGAATTTTTTTTTTCTGTTCAGTAAAAAAACTAATAGGGAAAGATGAAATTAATAGCTGAGATTAGATTTTGTATAATTTGATATTCACCTCATAAAATGTGCCTTGTCGTGCGGATAGTATATAGTATAGATAGATAGTTTCGAACAAGTCCTAATTTAATGTGAGTGAGTGAATGGAATTAAAAAAAAAAACTCAAAAAAATTACATATCATATGAATTATAGGGAATTGAGTTAAAATGGCTGGGCATGTTCAAAAAAAAAGAAGTTGAAATGGCTGGGCTGAACTAGACTCAAGCCAGAAATGGGTCTGCCCAAGCCCGCTAGCTCCTGCCAAGGCGGGGGACGAGGCCTGGGCTATCAGTGATGATGAGCTATTGGACAAGGTAAACTATTCACATCAACGTGATTAAACTGAAGGTTGTGTTTAGTGGAAAAAAAAACACTAAAGATAAGTACACTACTTTTTTACACTATATAGTTAGGGGCTGTTTGATAAAACTAAAAACTGAAACTGAAAACTGAAAAATTAAGTACTGAAAACCGAATGCTGAAAAGCTGTTTGATAAATATATTACGTACTGAATTAAAAAAATGATGAATTAATTTTGTTTCAATTCTTTCTTAATTTACTAAGGGTCACAATAAACTTTTGGTAATGATGCTAGAGTGGTGGTGGTGGGGGAGTGGTGGAGATAGTAGGAGTGCTGGTAGTGGTGATGGTGGTGGTGTAGTAATGGTAGTGGTGGTGGAGTGGCGGTGGTGGTGATGGTTGTGATGATGGTGGTGGAGTGGCGAAGGTGGTGGTAGGAGCGGTGGTGGTGGTGTAGTGATGATAGTGGTGGTGGAGCTGGTGGTGATGATGTGGTGGTGGAGTGGTGGAGCTGCTGGTGGTGGTGTTGGTGGTGGTGATAGTGAAGGAAGTGGTTGTGGTGGTGGTGGTGTAGTGATGGTAATAGTGGTGGAGTGGCAGTGGTGGTGATGATGGTGGTAAGTGGTGGAGGTGGTGGTGTAGTGATGGTAGTGGTGGTGATTGTGGTGGAGTTGTGGTGGTGGTGGTGGAGTGGTGGAGGTGGTGGTGTAGTGATGGTAGTGGTGGTGGTGGTGGTTGTGGTGGAGTTGTGGTGGTGGTGGAGTGGTGGTGATGTGGTGGTGGTGGTGGTGGAGTGGTGGAGCTGGAGGTGGTAGTGGTAGTGGAGGAAGTGGTGATGGTGGAGTTGGTGGTGGTAGTGGAGGGAATGGTGGTGATGTGGTGGAGGAGGAGTGGTGGTAGTGGATGTGGTGGTGGTGGAGTGGTGGAGGTGGTGGTGGAGTGGTGGAGATGTTGGTGGAAGTGGTTGTAGTGGTAGTATGACGGTTGAATGTAAGTACAAAAAAATTCAGCCAAAATTATAGTAACTCAAAGCTACTTAATTTTTTTAAAACTTTTTGGCCTATATTTTAAGTGGTACTTAATTTGTTAAGCAATATGAAATGTGGTTATCAAACCTACTGAATCACTTATTACTTAATTGATTCAGTATTAAATGCTGAATTTAGGTTATCAAACAAGCCCTAAATACTACATCTTATGTGGAGCCTATTTCGGGTCTCAAAAAAATCCAAAAAAATACTGATAAATTTTAAAATATTGTTTTATGGGGTCCTGTAAAAAATCAGCTCTAACGGATATCAGTAAGTATCATTTCTAGATTTGTAGTGACAAAACTACGCAGATAAACAATTTCATCCCTACGAATCAAGAAGTAATACTTACCGATATCCATTGGAGCTGATTTTTTTTATAGGACTCCATAAAACAATATTTTAGAATTTATGGATATTTTTTTGAATTTTTATGAAACCCGAAATGGACCACATATAAAATATAGTGTAACGTGTAGTGTAATTATGTAGTGTATGTAGCATCTCTCTAAAAAAAAACCTCAAAGTTGTTAATTCCGTACCGGCAAGGGTACGGTTTTCTCTATAGGGACACTACATATTGGCATTGTTGTGTATCTCAGTGCCGTTCCATTTTAACTGCAACATATATTTTATCTTGTTAACATATTTACAATAACCAAAAAGTTTAAAGCAGAGAAATAAAATAAATTCTAACACTTTGATATACCTTAATATTAGACCTAATAACAAACTACGATGATTAACATATTACAGTATAATCTCTAAGTTTTGTTTAATTATTTTAAAATTTAAACCTTTTTTAGCATAAAGAAAAATACACAAATATTTTTGTACCGGTCGAGATTTCGGTACAAGCTCGGCATCAACCAATACAAACTAATATTTTGGCCAATATAGAACACTTAAGTGTTATGTGTTTCGTTATAACATTATAGAGAACATTATATTGGGGATATAATGTTATATGTTCCTTACTTCAGTCCAGACTCCAGCCGATTGAGCCGAACAAACTGGACTTTGGACCCAAATGTCGACAAGGTTTGCTATCCCATGGCTTCGTGGAATGAATAGTTCCTTGGTACTGTACAATTTATACCTTTATGTGTTCGGGATAGTTTACGTGCGTATTGACTAATTCTAAAGTACCGCCAAGTCACGAGTGAGAATGTGCTTTGTATTAGGAGGAGGAGTCATACACACGAGCAACCCCTATGGCTTCAAACAAGTGATCAGTTGCGATAAGGGGAAAAATACGACGTGAGCAATCGCATTCGACAAAATTATTTGTGGTGCAATGCTCTTTCTCTCTCTTGTATAAATGTGTCGGCTTCACTTTAAAGCGTGTGAATCCTGCACACTTTTGTGAGAGAGACGGGCATTGTTCCTCTAGCACGGAATAGTAATCTCTCCTCACATTCCTTTGTTCAATTACAACCTTATAATGATAATTTTGACGTAGCTTTAAGATCTCTACACATTGTTCGCTTAGGATCCCAGAAAGGCAGAAACCGTGGGACTCACAACGCATGTACGAGATGAGGCTAAATATCCTGTCATCGCATATTATTGTATTGAGAGAAACTTATTCACGCCTCAAATTTTTTCGCGAATTCGATCGTGCAATTGCAGTCGTTCGTTTCCGCAATTAATAGTTGAGATTGCTTTTCAATTTTGACCGGTAAAAATTATTTTTTTTGCCGGTTAAAATTGGTTTTCAATCCTGACCATCCAAAAAACACTTTGAACGCACGCGATTGAGCTTCTTAAACCCATTTTCAAATACTCCATAAAAAAGATATTCTCTATTGTATTACTAACATGCACTCGGATCCTCTCCGGTCCCATTCAGGACCGGACGATCCGGTCCAAAGCCGTTTTGGACTTTTCCAGCATTCATTTTGTTGATATTTGTTCAACCACGTCAAAAATCATAGTCATCGAGCATCAAGGTTAACACATATTTATGCTGCAAAAAATGGACTCCGATTTTCTGTGTTTTAAATTTCACGTCTCTAACTTTTCTGCAGCACCAGTGTATTTCGAAAACATATCAATGAATATAAATTTTGACATGGTTGATGGTCTCGGTGAGTTTCAAAAAGTGAACAATTTCGATCATCAAAGTCTCGAACAGGACCCTTCCACTAGGGGACTGGCCGGCAGAATTCTATTCCATTGTATTAATGATTTAGGTAAATGTCCGTGTCAGTTATAATCACGTCCATCCAGCGAAGAGTAATTATTTGGGACATTCCCCGTTTTAGCGTGCTTCGGATACAGAGAGCACGAACAGCTCATTTATCACAAGTTTATTGGTCGATTGACTAATCGTGGGAGCTTAATTCCACCGTCTTGCAGGGAGTTCAATTGAAGCCAGAGCAAAACGCGGTATGAACTGACTCTAAATGAGTTGGAAACACTTGAGATGTTTTGAACTCGAAACCTTTCGATGGAGCAAACTTTTATGACCCAAGCCTTGACCACAAAGCCAACTCAGAGCCGGCCTTGACTTGTTGGGGGTTTAAAGAGAAAATAAAAAATGTCTTTTTTATTGGACTATAATAAAGAATAAAAAACTAGAAGGGGCCCTTACAATTCAAATTTTTTTGAAACTTAAAGCAATTGCAACACTTGCTTTAGCTTAGGGCCAGCTCGGAGCCAACTCCTTTGGGTTTCACATGTCAGAAGTCAGAACTTGACAAATTCCTCACAGTATGATGTCTACTTTATTTTATTTTTTTGAGGTTTTAGACAATATTCTTTTGAGTGATTGTCCTGCAATTGGTGCCTCAAGTGCACCATGTGTTCTTGTGATCTTTATGCCATGGATCGTTCACCTTTTGGACGTGCAGAGAACTTGTCCCCCTATATTGATAAATAATTGCCCTCAAAATTAGTACGACTTTGGGCGACCTCTCCACGACATAAAAACACTAACCACGGTACATAATGGGAACTTAGAAAGTAAAATCATTGACAAATATATCCAATGTACATAATGGGAACTTAGGCGCCTCTCTTTCCTTAGAGTTTTAACTTCGAGACTTGCTGTTTTTCGATTTGATCTTTTGGCCTTATGTTTGCCCCTTGGTTTGCATTTGTGCTCGGTTTTCTCTTTCGGATTTAGGTAGTTTTGGCTATTTCTTTGTTCGGGCTTTGTGTGCGGATATCTATGGGTTGGTGTCTTTGGTTTGGTTTTGGTGTTTTGGTCTTGGGTTGCTTGTTTGGGTTTGAGGCT
Source organism: Rhododendron kiyosumense (assembly GCA_019656275.1). Classification (NCBI taxonomy): domain Eukaryota; kingdom Viridiplantae; phylum Streptophyta; class Magnoliopsida; order Ericales; family Ericaceae; genus Rhododendron; species Rhododendron kiyosumense. Next base: position 2,307,501 of record BPLS01000147.1, on the reverse strand, counting down.
CGTGAGGTTCTTTGGCAGTTTTCAGGTCGGTTTTCTTTGGTTTTTCGGCTGGCGTCTTGCCTTCCTTTAGGTCTTGGGTGGCTTTTTGCCGGTGTGCCCTTTATCCTTTTAATCTTTGTAATCCTTGATAATAAATTCTTTTGCTTAGCCAAAAAAAAAGTTGTTAGATGGTTGCTAATTTTCATTATCTGTTGATGTTTTCTTCATGTTTACAATCATTAGACACACAGAAGTACACAACCTCTTTGCAATTATCACTCTATTTTGTTTCTCTCTTGCATGATAATAAAACTGCCATTATATTCCCTCTCATGTTTTTGTCTTTGTGCTACTCAAGGATTAGGATCACTTGATCTGCAAATGATAAGATAGAAGATACTCTAGATAACATTTAACATTCATCACTATCTATTATCCACTCCTCTTTCTTTTGTTTGCTTTCACCTATTTTTAAATGAATCCAAACCAACCACCACATTTTCAAACTCTTGCTCATAGCACCACTATACTTTAGAATTTAGATATATATACCCCATATCTCCATTTCTTTTGTGCATCAAGCTCATTTGTTCAGAACCAACCTTATGGGGATCAAAGACAAACCTGTTGAGATGCAAAAAGCTTGGCTCTATGAAGAGCATGGTCCTAAGGAAGTCCTCAGATTAGGGGAATTTCCACTTCCTATTCTCAAACAAAACCAATTACTTGTCCAAGTTCGCGCTGCTGCTTTGAATCCGTTTGATTGTAAGATCCGCCAACGGCCTATCGCTCCAATAGAATTACCGGTAAGTAGAGAGTCATGATGGTGCAACTAGTGCACGTGGTTGTGCAACAGTAGTGGTGGATCTTATCAATTGACTTTGTTATGAATTATGATCAACTTGTTAAAATGTGTGGATCTTATTGATGCAAAAAGGCATTTACTCTACATGCTTATCATAACACTCACACATAAGTAGTTGTTTTTTTTCGAATGATTTTTCGAACTCATAATTTGGTACTTTCAAGTGAGTTTTCAGTAGTCTTTATTAGTTTTGATGTAACAGTTCTAATTAGGATACAAGGCGCTGTGGTCATGAAAAGAGTATGAAATTTCGATGCAGGCGGTTCCTGGCTGTGACATGGCAGGTGTGGTGGTGGAAAAAGGCAGTGGTGTTACAAAATTCGACATAGGCGATGAGGTTTATGCAAACATACAAGATTCCAGCTCAGAAGATGGGAGACTAAAGCAGCTTGGGTCGCTAGCAGAGTATATCGCGGTGGAGGAGAATTTAGTGGCAAAAAAGCCAGAAAACATTTCATTCGAGGAGGCAGCGAGCTTGCCCTTAGCAGTCCAAACAGCGATGGAAGGTTTCAAGACCGGAGGTTTCAAAGAGGGGCAGACAGTTTTCATAGTTGGTGGAGCCGGCGGGGTTGGAACCTTGGCGGTTCAACTAGCCAAGCACTTTTATGAAGCCTCACTGGTTGTCGCAACAACTAGCACTGCAAAGGTGGAATTTGTCAAGAGCTTGGGCACCGATAAGGTGGTTGATTATACCAAGACTCGGTATGAGGAAGTCGAGGACAAGTTTGATCTCCTCTATGATACAATTGGTACTATTTTCACCTCTTTTCAGTTTATCTGTATACTTGAGGAATTCCTCAGGGCAATACTGTGTATGCAGAAACTTGCAAACAAAGTCAACTTGTGGTTCAGATCCAGTCTTGGTTTGATCCCCCTGCACCAGATATGAATCAAGACCACATGTTGAGTTTTCTATTCACTTTCTAGGTAACCTATGTTTTCCCAATGTTTCATGAGAGAAAATTGACATTTGTGACTTTGACTGCGGAGGGGGAATAGTACTGATCATTCATTAGAATAAGGTAACTGAGAATTGACTGGAACAAAAACTGGTGGCAAAGGGTTGTGGTAGGATTGGTTCCCCAAGATTAGTCGAGGTGAGTCTAAGCTGGCCCGGACACTTGAATTATTGGGAAAAAAAATCTGGTTAAGGGTTTGTTTCATTAGCCAAGGAAATGGAGAGGAAAAGCAGAGAAATAGACAATTTCAGAAGCCTCCATAGGTCTACTTCTTTTGGTATTTCCAGAGTTCAGTTTCTTTGGCTTTTGAAAAATGAAGCAAAAGGTCAAACTCGCCTTTTGAATCTTGCAAAAGGGTTATCCAAAAAAGCCCAGTTGACCATATTATGCTAACTTGTGCTACGAATTTTGGTTTTCCCTTCAAGAAGCAGTAAAAGTTTTGAAGCAATAGAATAAGCGCTTTCGAAATCCTTCCGGTAAAATGTAATTTTCTCTGGTTGATTTTCATCTGATTCCTTCAGGTGACACAGAAAATTCGTTCGTGGTGGCCAAGGACAATGCGCCCATCATCGACATAACGTGGCCCCCATCCAATCCAAAAGCAATTTATTCAGGCTTGACAGTTTCTGGGGATATTTTGGAGAAGCTAAGGCCGTACTTAGAGAGTGGAAAGCTGAAGGCAGTGATTGATCCAACCGGTCCATATCATTTTGCCGACGTTGTCGAAGCCTTTCGATATTTAGAAACCGGAAGAGCCAGAGGAAAAGTTGTGATCTCAGCCTTCCCCTCACAGAAACAGTGATGCTACGCGTCAAATAGTTCCCAAGAAGTTGTGAGCGTCAAGGGCGAAATGGTCATATCACAATATTGTCAGATCATAGTGAAAACTCTCTCGTTTACTCTTTAGGGGTGCATCGCGACTAGCTCTGTATGACATTTATTTGATCGAGTAATTGAAATTGTTCATTTTATTTCATTTGGCTTGGTGAAAAGTCAACAATTTATTGGGCAATCTTTGTGAAAATAATATGTCCTTTTAGAAATGGCTTTTACATTCTAGTCCTCTTTGTAAATTATATTCAAACTGGTAATTGCCCGTTTCTAAACATAGTCTAAATAAAGTATCAAATTTCATTTTTTCGAAGTTTTTTTTTGGATACAATAGTTGTTTTTAACGTCATTTTACATGAGGTGGGTCCCGGATATGCGTATGGTCTCATCTCATGCAAGAAAAGCGTTACAAATAACCGTGAATTAGAAAAAAAATTCTTCTTCTAACAAAATCTACTTATCGGAAATTTTCATTTTATGGATAAGCTTCAAATAAGGTCCATCTAACCAAGTTCATAAAATAGTCTAACACAACAAATGTTACCAAATCTGTATAATTTCGTTATTCGCATTCAGAGATATTAAGAATTTATAATCATACGAGATTTCAACTCAAATTCAAATTTATGAATGTCCAATCACTCAAAGTGACACCCCTATCGCACTTGTTTCTTTATCTGACTTAGAAAAACAAAAACAAAATTGTTCCAAGATTACATATAACCAAGTAAGAAGTGGACCGGGAGACCCTGCCAAGCAGGGGTGCTTGGTAGGGGTGCCGAGCACATCTCGACCATCCAAAAGTGTTTTGGACAGCCCGGATGCAAATGTACCGAATGGATTTAAAAGGAAAAGGAAAAGGAAAAGGAAAAGATGTTTCGATCCGGGCCGTCGATTTTGAGATGAATGACCGGATTGGCAGCTTGGCACCTGCTCGGCAGAGGTGCCGCTAGGCAGGGTCCTTGGGTCCGTAAGAAGTAGAGTTTGAAACTTTGTCTACCCAAAAGACTCCAACAAAAAATCTACAATCTTCAATCTCAGACAGATCATGAAACTCCAGATCATCTAAACCAACATATCAAATTATATTAAACAACAATTTTGTTCTCTTACTTAGTAGTTAAAAAAAAATTTAGACAGTGAAAATTTATTATTGGCCGCAAAGAATTACTCTTAGCCACTAATAATTACACTTGGCCGCAAAGAATTGTGAAACCATGAGTCATTCTTTGCGGCCAAGAGTAATTCTTCGCGGCCAAAAGTAATTCTTTGCGGCCTAGGAGTACTTCTTTGTAGCCAAGAGTAATTATTGGCGGTCAAGAGTAATTTTTTGCGGTCAAGAGTAATTTTTTGCGGCCATGAGTAATTCTTCGCGGCCAAAAGTAATTCTTCGCGGCCAAAAGTAATTCTTCGCGGCCTAGGAGTACTTCTTTGTAGCCAAGAGTAATTATTGGCAGTCAAGAGTAATTCTTTGCGGCCATGAGTAATTCTTCACAGCCAGGGGTATTTTTTTTTGAACTTCTAATCTCAGCCATTGGTTTCAATGGTTGAGATGAAGTCTCTGTAAATTCTTCAAATTAGCACAGAATCTAGAAAGTTTTTGTATTCTTTTCTTCTTTTTTTAAAAAAATCACAGAGACATTAATGTACAGTTGTTAGAAGTAAATAAACCCATACGACAATTGTGTAATATGTGCAAACTTTACTGAAAGGAGGAGAATGAGTCTAAATCATTGGATTAAAGTAATCATTCATTGCAACAACTTGTCTTTTATTAAATATGGATGGATCCTACGCCCTTGTATTATGACTATAGAAAATTAAGTTGAATAAGAAAATTAACTCCAATGCGGAAATACACGCACATGTATATTTTCGTCAGCTTTCAACTTTCAACCCGATGAAGGTAAAGATGAAATTATGACTTAGAACCAAAATGCAACAAAATCAATACACTTGCTGCCACCAACATATTGCAATGAATCAAATAACCAAATATATAATTAATTAATTTTTTTTCCTCAATCACTCAACCAACTAAATAATTAGCGATCTGAACACATTTTAAAAAATGACAGGGCCCATATATATACATATAATTAGAGAGAGAGAGAGAGAACAGTTTTGAATTCAAAATTGGAATCCGTTCTGGAATTAACGTGTGAGGGAGAGGGAGAGAGACAGCCCTAAATCACGGTTATTATTTTTGAGTGATAACTGTTAGGAAAATAAGGAATCGGAATAAGATTAGGAAATATCCATTTTAGTTTTTCTTTCATCCTTCTTCCAAATATTCATTCTTTCCAAATATATTTCTAGTTTTACTACCTGTAAATCTCAGCCATGGAAAAAATATTTACAAATCGATGGTCCAAAATATAGAGAATTCAAAAATTGCTACTCTATATTACTCCATATAGATGGTTGATTTTATCTAACATAAAGCTTCACTTGTAACAATATGATAAGTTTGAAGGAGGAATTTTTCTCAGTGAAACGTACATAACTCGTTACAACTTCCCCGTTCTGTTACTGTATTCAGAATCAACTTTATGAAAATACTTTTCAAAATTTGTTTCTTTCACAAACCAAAAAATTTGCTTAACAAACGCAACAATATGCATAAGATTACACCAAATATTGCATACCGTATGAAATAATGAGTGCTTTAAAAGTTTTCATAGATTAGCTTTTGGAAACCACCACCAGATAGGACAATACGGAAGGTTTAGATCATTTTTAATGCTGACCACCATGGGATGCATGCACCCTTTGAGGAATCTCAAGGTCAATCAAATTTGTTATCCTCTGAGGAGGATGGGGTCCTCTTTTGCTTTTGTTTATGTGAACTTAGTGGTCAGGTCAGTTTACTAGCACCTCGATTAATATTGAGAGCTTAATTTCATTGCTCATTTGCGAAAAGTTCAATTAAAGCAAGTAAAATTCTTTATGAATTAGCCCCCAAGAAATTGATAGTACCTAATAGATTTTGAATTTGATACCGTAGGAGATAACAAACTTTTAAATGGCAACCTTGAACACAATGCCAACCCTTGGGGTTGACCTCTTTTGTTTTTGTTTTTGGTCGCCTTGGCTTCTTAGTTTTTGCCATTTCAACTCTTGTGATATCACCAATGACTCTATCCCTCGCCTTTTTAATATACTCCCTATTTAAATCGATCTCTACAGATTTTTTGGGGAAACACATTATTTATAGGAGATTGACTTATATCACGGAGATTATGTGATTCTCCTATTCACGGAGCCGTACGATCTCGGCCGTTCGTTTTGATTTTAGACAGTTGGAATTTAAATGAAATACATCTATAAACAACTATTCACGGAAATAACCGCAATAAATTAAGTTTTTCTAGATCCCTTTCACATATACATGTCTTTGTTGGAAACTATCTTACGTATATCTATCATACATATGAAGCACATATATTTTTACTTGGGAGTCTAATAAATATTGTATTTGTATTCGTATTCGTATTTGATACCGATATACCTGTCATATCAGATACTCTAAAGTTCTGTATTCCAACGTTTTAAGCCCTTATTCGGTTGTGGGTTTGGAAAAAAAATTTCAAACCCAAATCCACTAATTACTTATATTTTTAATCATTACTTCTATTTCTCTCTCCACTCATTATTCCTATATCTAATTATTAATCTCATTTTTCTCTCTATCTCTCATTATCTTTATTTTCAATTATTACCCTATTTTCTCTCCTCACCTATTACCCAAAAATCAAATCCAAAAATTTTCTAAACCCACGACCCAACAAGGCATTGGCACTTCTTAATGTATCCTACGCTCTTTTCCTCTGATCATTCTTCCCCCTTCACAGAAACAATTCAGTAAAAAAAATGGACTTTCTTTCTATCATCACCGCCTTCATAGCAACTGCTCTGCTGCTCCTCTTCCTAGCCTTCACAAATTTAATACTACTAAAAATCTTCATTGGGAAATCAATCAGAAACCCGGAGTACCCGCCGGTGGCCGGAACCGTGCTTTCTGAGCTCTTCCACTTCAACAGACTTTATGACTTCCAGACACAAATTGCCAAAACACGTCCTACTTTCCGGCTCCTCGCACCAGACCAGAGCGATATCTACACGACCGATTCGCGAAACATCGAGCACATACTTAAAACCAAGTTTGACAAGTACACCAAAGGTAAGGAGAATCAAGACGTGGCGGGTGACTTGTTTGGACAAGGGATATTTGCTGTTGACGGTGAGAAGTGGAGGCGGCAGAGGAAGCTTGCAAGCTTTGAGTTCTCTGCTCGGGTTTTGAGAGATTTCAGTTGTGCAGTTTTCAGGAAAAATGCTGCCAATTTGGTTGCAACTGTTTCTGAGTTTTCGGTGGCCAACAGGGTTTTTGATATACAAGTAAGTAATCTCAAACCCAATTCAGAAAGGATAATTTGGGTTGATCTTATGTTCATGATTTTTAAGATATGTGATGTGCCTATTGTGGTGGTTATATTTGTATGCTAAAGTCAAAAGCTTGTTTGAGGTATGTTATTTGGGAAAATAAATGCTGTGATCTGTGAATTTTCTGTAATGTGAATACCCAAATTACCCTAGACCATGTTCATTTCGGAACTCAAGTCTTAACCTTTTCTCTCTGTGCATGGTCTTCAATAAATTTCCTCCAATTATTATTCTCATTTCTCTATCTATCTCTCTTCACTCATTACCCAAAAAACTTTCTCAAGTCCCAAACGAACATGGTCGTAATGTCTGTTTTATATATCTTTATTAATGAATGCTGATACTAGTAATAGCGAATTCCTTTAACCCGAAGGGGTTCACCAAGTGGGAATGAGAAAACAATAAGTATTTTTCTTTCATGAGATCACATGTTCGAATCCCACGGAGGACAAACAATTCAATCTTGGGGGCTACTGGAGGGTTTGCCCAGTCATTAACTCATGGCCATGAAATTAGTCGAGATGCACGCAAACTGGCTTGAACATCAAGTTATGAAAAGACATAGAGAATCTCTTATGAATTAGCAAATACTAATCAAGGCTCACTAAAATGGTGTAATAGCCTTTCTGCTTTTGGACCACATTAATTTTGCTTAAGAAGTTTATGAGCCAAAATATTTTTGGGCATGACTTAATGCAGCAAAGATTCATATCAGTTAACTTTTATCAAGTTATCTGGGACATTTTTTTTCCTTGGAAATTAAGCACAGAAATTTGTGGGTTATCTCAGGATTTGCTAATGAGATGCACTCTGGACTCCATCTTCAAAGTTGGATTTGGAGTGGATTTGAATTGCCTACAAGGGTCAAGCAAAGAGGGAACTGCGTTTATCAAAGCCTTTGATGATTCAACTGAACTTACATATTGGCGCTATGTCGATCCGTTTTGGAAGTTGAAAAGGTTCTTTAACATTGGTACTGAAGCTTCCCTTAAGAAGAACGTCAAATCAATCAATGATTTTGTCCACGGTTTGATCAGTACCAAGAGGAAACAGCTTGCAGTGCATCAGGACAGTGTGAGTGGTAGACTGCTAGTACTGCCGTCTCGTTTTTCTATTTTAGTACTGCTATTTTGTTACTTCCATTGTTGTTGCTAGTTTTTAGGAACCGCAGCTAGCTGTTTCTTATTGGTTTTGAATCCTTTGTTTTTGTTTTCCACTCTTGTTATACTTGTTCTCAGAAACGAGAACAAGTAATTCCAAAATCTTTTTAAGCGCTTCCTGCAAAGGGGGTTGTTTTCAAAATTTCCAAAAACATATTTCCAGAGCAGAAAACTGTACCAAGCAGAACTGCCCTCCTGGACTATTCATAGCATTTCACGTGCTTTGGATGCTGGTTTTTGTATTTTGTTTGGAAAGCGAGCGATGAGATTTACAACCACAAAATAAGGAGATAGGCTACTGATTTTGTTAATACCTTAGACTGGCTAATGTTTCATGATTTCAAGAATGACAAGGAGGACATACTTTCAAGATTTCTGGTGGAGAGCATGAAGGATCCAGAGGGGATGAATGATAAATATCTGAGGGATATAATTCTGAGCTTCATGATCGCTGGCAAAGATACCTCTGCAACCACTCTTTCATGGTTCTTCTACATGCTATGCAAGAATCCACTGGTACAGGAAAAAATTGCACGAGAAGTGAAAGAAGTTACTAGTAGTCAAGGGGATGAAGCTAGAATTGATGACGTCGTCGCAAATATCAGTGATGAAGTACTTGAGCAAATGCATTACCTTCACTCAGCATTGACTGAGACCTTGAGGCTTTTTCCTGCAGTCCCCGTGGTAAATAATCC
>BPLS01000147.1:2249293-2298350 GCA_019656275.1 Rhododendron kiyosumense | reverse complement strand
CTCTGAATATTGGGGCGGAAGCTGAGTTGAAGAAAAACATCAAAGTCGTCGATGATTTTGTGTACAAGCTAATCCGTAGCAAAGTCAAGCAAATGGACAAGTTACCAGATGATGATTCCTTGGTAAGCAGACAATTGATATATAGTGGGTTTACGTGATAGCTTTTGGGGGAGATTTTAGTTTTTTACACCTTGGAATCTATCGCAGTGTCTGCTTCATCTCTTTTGAGCTAAAAACAGCTTTTGAAGCTTGTTAAAATCTGATTTCTTAGAAGCATCAATTTTGATAGTGTTGGCTTTATATTTCCATGATCAGCTTTTGTGAAATTCTAAGTTTCAACAAACACCCCCATAATCTTGGTTGTAATGTTGACATTTCCAGGCAAAGAAAGAAGATATTTTATCCAGGTTTCTCCAAGTGTCCGAAACAGATCCTAAGTACTTACGGGACATAATTTTGAATTTCATAATCGCTGGTAAAGACACGACAGCAGCGACTCTTTCCTGGTTCATTTACATGATGTGCAAACATCCTGACATACAGGAAAAGGTTGCACAAGAAATAAAAGATGCAACCAACATCAAAGAGGGTACTGACGTTGATGAGTTTGCTGCCCGTATTCGTGACGAAGCTCTAGAAAAGATGCAATATCTCCATGCCGCATTGACTGAGACTCTCAGGCTGTACCCTGCAGTTCCAGCGGTACAAATTTTACTCTAACGAGCAAGTGGCGGATCTATTTAACAATCTCAACACGGAGACTACCTAGAAGTAAATTGTCTTTTGTTCATTCAGATATTTGTCTAGGTTGAATGCCTAATCATTTCAGTGATCGTCTGCCGTTTCAGCTATCGCTGCAGAATTAATCATCTTTCTTATAGTTGTGCAAATTGTGTTTCCAGTCATGGCTTTGTAGCTACAAAGAATTAGAATCACAGACACGTACGCATTCTTCAGAGCTACAGGGCCATGATCAAACACTTTGTTCACACAGTAGTAAGGAAAAAAGAACTACTACTGCAGAGAAAAAGGAAAGACTTGACCATGGATTGCTGAAATGATGATGCTTCAAGATTACCTTCGACTCCTACCTTGGTCTTTGTTGTACGAGTTCAACCTATGAAAATATCTGCAAAATAGAAGATAGTATCCTCCAATTCTCGAAGAGATTGTTGAATTCAGCCACTATCTTTTCCTCTGTCTCTTTTCGTCCACTGTGTATGATTTCCTCATATATAATTGTCTTCAGGATGCCAAGATTAGCTTCTCAGATGACACTTGGCCAGATGGATTTAGTGTGAGAAAAGGTGATATGGTGGCTTACCTACCTTATGCAATGGGCAGGATGAAGTTCATATGGGGTGATGATGCAGAAGAGTTTAGACCAGAGAGATGGCTTGACCAGAATGGCATTTTCCAGCCAGAAAGCCCTTTCAAATTTACAGCCTTTCAGGTAAGAAATCAGATGCCTATATTGCATTCAATTCGAGCTCACAATGTATACTTATTAGAACTCTTGACAACTAAGTACAAAGTTTCTGGTTATGAACAGGCTGGACCTCGAATTTGTCTGGGAAAGGAATTCGCATATAGGCAGATGAAGATCTTCTCCGCTGTCCTGTTAGGGTTTTTCGTCTTCAAGTTAGGTGATGATAAAAAAGCGGTCAATTACCGGACAATGATTAATCTTCACATTGATGGGGGTCTACATGTCCGCGCCTTCTGTAGGTTAGGTGTTTAGAACCTCACTTGTCGCGTAATACTATATTTTGCTATTTGTTCATTGTACAGAAGGTGTGTAGAAACTCACTTTGTAATGTAAGATATTTGATCACAACATGGACAAAAGCAGAAGTTAAACCAGCAAACTCCAGAAGCAATGGCAATAAAGCTGCCAATTCCAAGACAAGATCAGTTGTCACCTTGTCGGGCCTGCTTGTTTACTTATCTTGTGTATGAATATAGAATACAAAAAAATCAACGGTGAAATAAGTAAATAATCGAGTAATAAGGATTACCAAACCGGCTTAGGGTCCTTCTGTTCGTTGTTTCATCTGTTCGAGGTGAGATTTTCTCATCATTTTAATGTTTACATTGTAGCCAGTGTTGTGGAATGGAAGTTGATAATCACATTTGCGTCAAAATTTTCTGTTGAGATACAATTCTCTTGAAACAACTAACAAAGTGGATATTCCATGAATATTTAGTACTAGCACATATAACTGCAAGCATTTTAGAATTTGAGCCTAAACCACTTCATAATATCCACTAACACATCCAAAAATCTGCTCAAAATTCTACCCTGGGAATCCATTTAGATTAGAACTATAGCCCCAAAACTTGAACCAAGAGCATATTCTTCATCACATAGTCAAAAAATGCACACAATGGTTCAGGGAAAGGCAAATTACTATTGAATTTTCCTCTGTTTTACCATAAAAAAGAAATGGAGAAAATGGGCAGCTTGCAGGGCTAATAGATCAAAAGCCCAATGACCAAAAATATACAACTCAACAAAGTCAAAAATGAAGAGCCCTGCGTAAATGTAGTATTTCTCTCGTATGCTATACCAGTTGTTCCACCTTCCAGATACATATGCTACAACCACAAAGGCAGCCGCAAACAGTTTCATAATCGTATTTCTTTCTGGGATGGCTAGCCAGCTTGCCCTTGCAGTATCATTTGGATGGTATCTCCATAGCCCAAAATTGTCGGAATCAAAAATAAAAAACCAACTGCCTGACTATCACTTTATGAGGGGGCTTAGTCCATCACCTTCCCAGCCCAGCTTCAGCATGTGATCTACCACCTTCAAGCTCAACTGAAGGTAGAGAAATAAGAGTGCAATTAATAATGAAGTATAGCAGGCATTCTAATCACAAGGGATTCTGAGAAAAAAAGTATACAACCTAAGATAGTTATAGAATAGGTGATTAATAAAATTTCAAATTCAGTGATTACTCCCTCCGTTCCAAATTCTCTGTCCAATCCGCAAAACGGAGTGTTAAAAATAATACAAATTTTTCAAGAAAAAATTCAAATTTTTTTCACAAATTAAAAATACTCATTGATATCTAGTAAGTTGTTGAAAAACTTTTGATTTTTTCTTGCAAAAATTGTATTATTTTTAACACTCCGTTTTGTGGACCGGACACAGAATTTGGGACAGAGGGAGTAATAAAAAATTTTGCTGATAAAAAAAAAGAAAGTTATAGAATCTTTTGGGTGCTGGTGACACCAAATACTCCTGTTACATTGTTTGCTTGTCCTTAATTAATATTTTAACATAAGGGAGTTTGAAAAACTACACTCTACAGCAACATTTTAGGAAAAAACTGTTGGGTAAATGGTATTCTAGAGGATGAATCGCAAATCTTTCTTCTAGGGCAGTCCTTCATGTATGACATAATACTGAAAGATGCTACTCAGGACAAAAATTCAATAGATTATTATCAGTTGACAGTTGACCAAAAGATTGTAACCGAACTATCCTTCATGTTGAACTTACGGAAGGATCGGTGAAGATTGTCAATTGATTATTATCAGTTGACACCAACAGATTAGTGTTATCCTTGTTCAGGGCCAGAGCCGTAATATCTTGCCCTTCACCCAGCCTTAGTACATGAAACACCTGCAAAAAAATAAAATAACGCATGCTTGTTAGTAAAGCAGAGTGCAGTATAGAGAAGCAGTTACAGTTAGCCTCTTTTAACTGACATAATGTTAGATATAAGACACATCCACTTGTCACATGTTCCAAGCACATTGTACGCATGATGACCTTGGGTGATAATAGACCAAACTTTGGCATTATACGCACAAAGTGGCTGTCATTAGTCTACAACCCAAAACCCAAGTTTTAGACCACTGAACCAGTGGTTACCCCTACAAATGACAGAATGATGAAAATATCTATGTTGGCATCTTTTTCATGGCTTTTTACTTATCATTTTCCCATACCCGAAGAGTATGCAGATCAAGGAAGCAAACTGAAGGTGAAGGAATTTCCAATCTGTTGTCTTCATCCAAAATGTTGTCACAGGCTCCATCATATTCAGAACACAGGTTTAACCCAATCAAAGCACTTTGTCCATCGACAGAAACCTCCATGCAACTAACCCTACAAGAGAGAGGGAGTTGTGACTTGGCTATCACTGTCCCATTAAGAGTAAAGGTGGTGAGGGTGTGAAGGGATTTGTTCCAAGCCATTATGATCCCATCCGATGAAAGGCAAATTCCATGGGCCTCCACACCAATCAGCCTTCTAATTAAGCGACCCCTCCTTATTGAATGGAGCAGAATATCTGACGAGTTGGAGCATGATACAACAATTCCAAGATCTGAACTGACACAGCAGCAGATTATTTCCCCAAGGTGGCCCCGCAGAACATGTATGGGACCCTCAATGTGTCTTCTCCTGCTTTTGTCTGCCAAACCATTCGCTATGGTATTACTGCTAGTTGAAGTTGGGGTGCCTGAGCCAGTAGAAGTGTCCGATGTGCTGCTCAAATGAGAACCGGATGATGCCCTATGTATCCTCCATATTAAAACTGTTGCATCCCTGGATCCCGTCACAAGGTAGTTGCTGTCAGATGATAGCGACAGGCAAGTCACTGGAGCACAATGCCCTCTAGCTGTTTCTAAAGTCTTTGCTCCATCTGATGATATCAGTCTGACACTGTTATCCACGTGCCCACCTAGTCAAAGACACAAAGGTTCATAGTGATAAGTTTAACCACACCCCACAAAATCAAAAAGGAACAACATAAGCCATTGGATTGTAAAGCACTCCCTTCGTCCCATATGTTTTTCCCTTTATCGATAGCATGCAACCAATGTATTTTTGTGAAAACAAAAATTGAAGATTTTTTCCGCCAATCAATAGATCTCAGTTTATTCTTGTAGACAACTTTCAAAATCATCTAAAAATATAGAAAGTGACAGTGCAGGCAATTTTCTAGGATGTCTGGAATAGTAAAAAGGACCAATAATACACCACAGAAGTAGTACAACACCATTTGACAAAGAAACTTCACATGAGATTGTATCTATAAGAAGATCCAAGTACTTCAGAAAAGTTGAAATTCCATTCGATTTCTATGCAGAGGGATGTAGCCTTGCAGAGAGAATTGGAGATAAGAGTGTTCATGGTTAACTCTCCCTTGGAAAGACAAGAAACAATTAGGATGACAAAATCTAACCCGTGATTATGTCTTTGTCACTGGTGATAGCAACAACAGCTGAGCTTCTAATTCCAGACGCTGCAAATGCAACTGCTTGGGGAAAATGCCACTCCTCTGAACCAGATCCAGTTGGCCCTTTGAACATTCGCATGAATGCTCCACCAGTGGAGCTCGCACTGACCTTTCCATGTTGGAAAAGAAATGGCATCCCATGGCCATCTGGTGTGTTTGGTTGCCATTTGTGCTGCGCAACATGAGCAGCTGGAGCATTTGTATCAACAGTTATGACACAATCCTGCGATGCATGAATGGCAGCAGCTGGTAGGTTGCAGCGTTCTGGAGATGGAACAACATAGGGTTTGACTTCTTTTGGGTTCCGAAAGATGGTCTGACATGCAGAATCAAGTGTTAGATATCTATGATAATGAGAGAACCCAAGTTACCATGTTAGGCCACCAGTAATCCCAATAGCTTAAATGTTTAGGAAATGGGTCCAACAACAAATATGTAATTTTAAGCTCTTCAAACATAATCACATTCCTTTTCAAAAAAAAAAACATAATCACATTCCCTACATCACACATCACAAGTGAATATGATGTAAAAATGATCCCAAAATATATTAAGGCAATCAGCTTGAGAACTACGATGAATATATTTTCCGTTTGTAGCATCCCATCAGAAAATCTTCGCATGGTTCAAGCCAAAATTCCAGTGAAAAGCATGATGAAAAAAGAGGACCAAGTGACCAACTGTTTACATACATGGGCAAGTGAAAAATACATATTCAAAAACATCATGAAGATAAATGCTAGTCAAATAAATCGAGGTTTACCTGCAAGTGAAGGACATCTGCTAGTGGCATCTTCTTCAAGTGAGGGACATTTAGAAGTTGCGAGGGTGTTTGTCCAAAATAAGCAATTTGATCTTGTGTAGCAAGTTGTTGTGCCTGTTGGTAATACTAGCCAAAATAAGTAGCAGCAATCCAATCCAATCCAACAAAACAATAAATGAGAGACTTGACTTACTGGGTCTGATATTTTATCTATATCCACCGTCCCTTCGTAAGTAATGTAAAAGAACACATTATTTGCCGCAATAGCTTCTTTTCCTCGTTGTTTATACCTTTAGAGTCAAATCATCCATATGCATAACACCTTTGTTAGGGAAAAAAACAGAGCAAAATTGATGGAGAGAAATATATTTCTACATCTACTCTTAACTCCCAACTAAAAACAAGGAAATGAAAAGACCAAGGCTAACAATACATCAACTTTCTTCCAGACGTAATAGAACTTACCCAAATATGAGATCAATCCATTCATGAAGATGTGCAGAAACATGTTCACTCTCAAGGGCCATTCTATGCTTGTGCATGAAATCAACAGGGTTTTCAGCCCAAGGAGGCAAGGAGACAGAATCTGGCATGGTGAATGAAATTAAAAATACAAAGATAAAATCAAAACGCTATCAGAATTGCTCTTCACAATAGAATATAGGTCCAATTTTCTTATGGAACAAAACAAATCATACCAAGCTTCTCTCCAAGTTGTGTTGTACCAAAGTCAATTGAGTTTTCATTTGTGAACATCTCTGGGAGGTAAAACAGCTCAGGAACCTAAGTAATTTACAGGAAAAAATAATAGTAAGAAAAACACTGACAATTATGACACTGGTAACAATAAACATCACCATCATATAATTGGTCCCAAATGATTATACATAACTGCATATGTATGCTTTTGTCTGTATGTGTGATATATTTGCAAACATATTGCAGAAATAGATGAGGAAAGACATGTCCCAGAAAAGCAACTGAAGACTTCAACATGGAATTATGATGACATTCAATCTGAAAAGGTGCCTTTTCAAAACAGTTAGATAAGTTCATACCAATTCCTTCACATCACTCATATCCTCCAGAACTCCATTCCAAGTAGCACCGATATCTAGAAACATTCTGTCCGCATGATCAAATTTGCCACCTTGGAGTTGAATTGAAAGAGTAGTAAATGGCTCCACTCTAACAAGATAATACAACACCTACCAAACATAGTAGAAATAACAAATGTAAGCACTGGAACACAATTGGCATAAGAAACCCAGGACATTTAGAACAGCGATGGAAGAAAGACACGCCAGACAACTCTAAACAATAGCTCGTAGAAAAACCTACGGTTCCTGCACTTGAATAATGTGAACCATAATGAAACTTGGGAATGACCGGATCATCAAAACTGGAGTATCTCTCTTGGAATTTTTTCAACCGGTCAGCATTCAATGCGCCAATGGGCTGAAAGTAAAAGCAAGCTATTTGTTAGCTGACAAGTCTACCACAATTTGAGAAGCCAAGTCAAATAGGTGATACCTTTGACAAATCCCGGTAAGAAGATGAATTGGCAAGATCTAAAGTTTTGGAACTGTAATCAGAAAGAATCCATGGGAAAACAGGATACTGCATGAAAGGATTAAACTTAGAAAAGCAAGTGAATCATCCTCGTGAGTAATTGGAAAAAGTGAGTAATCATCATGGAAAATCAACCTGAGTTATGTCATTATAACTGCGCCCAGCCAATGTGTTGAGCTGCATTAGATACTCAAAATTGCTGATCTGCGAAGGAGTTAGCAAATTTCATCATTTGCTTAAGAAAACCAAAATGTAGATTGACTACAGTCACGTAGGTGACACATGCATCCAATGTACACTTTTGTTTCATACCTCCCACCTAGCCCAACGTTCCATTAACTGAGTTCTCTTCAAAAGTTGGTCCGGTCTCTGCCACGAAATATAATCCGATAGTTCAAGAGTACAAGGAAATGAAGTGCTGTAATATTGTTAAGGGCCAAAGTCTAAAGCAAAGGAATTTAAAATACCTGTGTTGCAAGGTAAATATTGTTTAAATGAGGAGGACGTGCATGAACTATAGCTCTATAAGCATTTCTTCTCCCCTCAGTACTCTGGAGCAAAATTATTTGAAACAAGCAATTTGATTAATTGCCAAGACTTAACTGGTTTATGGAAGAACTGAATTCTGTATATTTTCAAAAATTAATACCCCAAAATCAAAGAAGAAGTTTGACCGGTCAACCATAAACAATTCCAGGGCACTCCTTCTCAGGAGATATCTGCAAAATTGATAAACGCATGAGGAGCTTTACCCATTTTAGGTAATTAAAAAAAAAAAACACATACAAACAAACAAGCAACAGATACCCGCACAAGAACCAAAAGGAACAAGGACAACAACAAAAACAACAAGTAATCCCGAACCGATGGGGCTATGGCTGGCAGAGAACAAGCGATAGAAGGCAATAAGTGCACAAAGTGGCTGCTCTCAAAAAGTTTAACCACTGAAAGAACAGAAAAGACAACAAAGATAGTAGTAAATTTAAAGATAAGCAGAAAGTGCAATCCTTCAATGTATTGCACATTTTGCACCGATTACCAAGACTGTAGCAGTGAATAGCGTTCGCTCTAGTAAGTAGTCGTTAAGATTGTTCAATTCACTAGGTGAGTCAAATTGACCAAGAAAGTGCACTCCTATGTATTGCACATTTTGCACTGATTACCAAAAACTGCAGCAATTAATGGTGTTCGCTCTAGTAAGGAGTTGTTAAGATCTTATAATTCACTCTGAGTCAAATTGACCACTTTTTTTATTCAAAACAATCTCGTATTATTATTACCTGAAAGAAAATCATGCATAGCTTTAGAATTGTAAATTGTATAGGAGTTTCACAAAACAAAAGGCAGTATTTCATAGACAGCAGGAATTTCTTTGAACAGAATCATAGTTACTCATTTCTTCCATTCCAAACAAAGCCATGTCAAATGAATGAACCAATGCATTCCAAACAACATGATTTGTCTTCTGCTTGTTAGTCAGAACTAAGGGAACAATATACAAAGTTCAGAATGATTGCAGGGTATGGCTGTATGCTCAACTTTTTGCCCAAGTCAAATGTGCTAAATTTCTAAGCAAAACTTCAAAGAGTAAGATGCTCAATCTAAATGAATGCTGCTGCGGACAACGGTAGGAGAATTCGAAAACAAATATATTCAGAGTTTGATAAAGAGAAACACACTTTTCATCTCACCTTCGGCTGTAAATTTGGTGAAGGGAAGACATCAACCAACTGTGATTCTTTTCTTGAACTCTACTTTGATAACTGTTATCCAAATCATCACCCGTAGCAATGCTCTCGGAGTTATCAACAATAAAATTAAATCTTCTTGATGTTATCTGCCATAGAGTATCAACCAACTATTACTTTGACTAGATGTCTAAACACAAAATTCAGGGGACAATTCCCACAGCTGAATAACATCGTATTGGCAATTTTTTAACATAGACCATTTCATTTGAACCAGTAATTTTCCATGCTCATCAATAGGAAGATTTTCTGTCATTGCACATGCATCTGTTCACAGGTATCTGATTTGTATGCCTGAGGATTAGATAACTATTTCTGAGAATACGGATGAACGATGACACAATGGCATGCAACGACCGAGCAGCCCATTGGCATAACAGCCCAATAACTTGTTGGAGCCTAAAAAAATGGTCCATAATGATTAACCTCAAGTTACTAGTAGGCTAGTAGCACATATGGACCACTACATGTCAATTTTGATAAATGCCTGATGTGAAATGAGTGTGGTGTTACAGTAGAGGTCAACATACAAATAACGGAACTTACTTGAAATGTGCCTCGAAGAACCCTTAATGGCCGGACCATGGACGCAGGAAGCTCAAGAACAATTCTCTCATCAAGTTCACTAGGAACATAACCAGGGGCAACCACCGACGGATCTTCCTCCAAATCCTGGCTGCTACTCGCTAGAGGATGTGAAGATTCAACCGATGCCTGCAATGGTTGCTCAGCAATGTCAGACAACCTTGTCTGGATCCTCCCTCTTTGTTCATCTTCACCTTCCCTACCCTCCAAACTATCTCTGCCTTCCTGCTCCTCATCCTCATTTACTACCTCCATCGAGATAGCTTCAGCCGCCAAAATAGAGGCTTTGGATGGACTAATGACATTTTCTTTATCCTTCTTCAATTCCACAAGATCTTCGTAGTTTGCAGCAGCACCCATATGGTTAGACCCCCTGTAGTTTCTCCTCAAACATTTCCTCATCCTCGAAGAACTTTCCATCAAGTCTAGCTTCCAGAAAATCTAACAATCCATAATATCATTGTTTTAGTTTCCAGGAAAAGTTAAACAGAAACACAATAACCTTATTGTTTTTGTATTTTAGAATAAAATCACTGAACCGGAAATAGACATGTTAGAAGGCCATCAACATACACGCTCAGGATTGCATAAACGGTCTCCAAAAGGCCCAAAAAGACATTTCATTTCTATCAGGCTGTGAATGAGTTTGCGCCATGAGCGTATTCCAGTCCACAAACGATGCCTGGCTATTACATCAACTTGTGCCCGCCTGTCAACCTGGAAAATAAATGAACATTGAGATCATTTACATAACCTACTTGAGAAGGTACAAGAAGTGCACAAATCATACCTCCGAACGTTGCATGTTTCTAGCTAAAGCTAAACTTCCAACAAGGACGGCGATGAATTTATACGACAGAGCATTAAAGTCTTTTCCATAAACAGATTTTGAATCAACTGATTGCAAGCATTCCAGCCAGGCAATACCCATGGCTTCAGAAATATTCCATCTTTGTACACGCTCCATATCACTTTGGCTCCTCCTCTGAGCAGATGTGGCCATTGCCACAGCACTGAGACCTCTTCCAGAGCCAATCTTTGCGTTGCGTTCAAGATCACGTGCAGCAGCCAAGGCAGCTGCTTTAGCAGCAGCCTTGTCCTTTGGAATGCCTGGAGATTTGCTAGGTACCTGCAAAGGTTTTTGGAAGCTTGAAAATGTATGAAGCCGAGTTGTTTTCCTCTCAAGCAATGAAGAATCACGCCTAAGCTGGGTAGTTGTTGCTGGTGTCGGGGTTTCCCCTCCAGCAGCTCCAGCGGCAATCATTGCCAATGCCATTGCCGCAGGTGGCGATGCAAAAGCAGCAGCCCAGCCAGGAGAGATCATGGCAAGAGCAGCCTGAAAATGTTCAAATGGATGTCTCAGATATTGCAGCAAACGTTTTTAGACATTGTTAGTGGTAGCTCCAACAGCCTATGTTTATCGTTAAAGAGTTGATGATTGAGAATTTAGAAGGAATTTTAAAGCTTTCTTAAATGCATAATGCAGCTTAAAGCTCAGGGTGGAAGCCAAAAGAAGCATGAGTGATTCATAGAAGATTCTACCTCTTCCACCTAATTCACAGCAATCATTTCCTTTGCAAAATAAACCCTTAGCCCTAATTATTGTCAAACATTTTTCACGATGTTAAAAATTCTCATAATTTTCTCATCGTCTAACTTAAAAAGCCAAACCCCTTAAATTGCAGTCCAGCAATTTCGTACAATAATTAATCTCTGCAACATCCTCCGACACGTTTTTTTAATATGGGAAAACGGAAGGAAAAGACTGCCCCATTCGGGTGTGTACTGGAAACCAATTCTATTTACAGTTTGATGAAATCTCTAAATCCCACATACAATTTAGTCAGAAGCTTATAACTGGCATCCAAAACCCCAATTGCAAGCTTACAATGATTGCTGATTAGGAATGGTTCACATCTAGGTTCTACTACAGTAAAAGTACAGAAGGGAAACATCTCTTGATACGTATAGCAACGGTTTTGGAATGCAGTGGATCCTACCCTTTTCTCTGGTTTTAAGTACAGAGAGTGCGCCTACTTGCTTTGTCTTTCTGATTACCTTCTCCAAGTAAAAATGTTTTGTTACTGTTAAAGCTGTTAAAGCATCCAACTCAAAACCAATTGGCAATGAGTGGAGTGGCCGCCCAGGCTCATATACTAGTTTTTGGAGGAGATAATTAACTAATGTGGGACGAACTCCAACACTCCCCCGCACGTATGTCCCCCAACTCGCACGTGGAGAGGTAAACAAACGATCCATGACACTTGGATTACAATAAACAATGGTGCACTTATGGCACAAACAAGGGGGAACAAATACTACGAAACCCTAGCTCTAATACCATGTTATAGCATCCAACTCAATACCAATTGGCAATGAGTGGAGAGGTTGCCCAGACTCATATACTAATTTTTGGAGGAGATAATTAACCAATGTGGGACAAACTCCAACAGCTACATTAAAAATCTCCTGCCAGTTTATCAAGGCCTGATGCAGAGTGATGCTCAGCAATGAATGTATGCATGCTTTTGATGTCACAATCTACAAACACCCTGAATAATTTTTCCTCGCGCCTGAATTACAAAACAACAGCCAAACAAAGCTAAATAGTATCCATCGAGACATACAAATAAAGCCCTACAGAAGCCTAACTAATTAATTTGAAAGCTTATGCTGATATGACTCGAGAACAGAAGAAAGCTGGAGTTATCTAACCTCTATAGGCAGTGCATCTGCAGCTAAGGCACGGTCTTCAGCAACTAGAGGATTCAAACCATCAGCAGTAGCGAGTTCATGAATTCCTGCCAATAGGGGTCGCCACCTCCTCAAAACAGCTACAAATGGTGGTAAAATGGCCTCTAGATACTGCTTCCGAAGAGGGGATCCATCCCTGCTGACAGTATGCCACACCTAAATCATACATGCGAAAGACAAAAATTATTGGTATCGCCTACTTGTATAAAGTTAAACAAATGCCACACCCAAAGAAAACAATAACCATTTAGGCAAAAGAAGTAACTAAATCATCAATCTATCCGAGCAAGCAACTCTGTAGAAAAACTAACCTCAGAATAGAGAACGCAAGATGCAACCAATACTCTCTGTCTTTTGGACTCAGAAATTGGCATGTTCAAAACAGGCGAAAGCACGCTGTACATCATTAACTACAGTTTAGTTTCGGCCTGGGATATAAGTAAAAGAAAGATTACAGGCATTACATCAATGAGATGATAGAACAATAAATGTATGTAAAATACTTGTAAAGCAACATAAAAGAGCCCTTCTGTACTATGGTCGTAGCGATCCCGATTCCTGATATGGTACCGAGAAACATGATATGTGATCATAAAGGATTAGTGTCCAGAATGAGGTCATTTCTATAAAGCACGGACACTCCAATAGAGGCCACGTAAGTGTATATGACAATTATCGCCTACTGACATGAACACCGTACATGGGGATATGCATCAATGTCTGAAGAATATGAAAGAAATCAATTTCTCCAATTGCATGAAAGAAATACAATTTCTCCAATTGCAGGTAGAGCACAGACAGACAGATAAGGGAAGTTCAAGGAGAAACTTAAATGAAACCACATTTCCATAGTTAAAGATGTCCAAGAAGGGAAATGAAAGGCATCTATTTCAAAATAAGTAGTTTTTCTCTAGGAGAACAATTAGCTGTTCGTGGGTGATGAGGTAAAGATACCACAGGATGTAACAAATAATTTGTACCTTAAACACTATTGCTTTCTCAAACAGATTCTTTACCACTATATCTTTGGTATCTTTACGACTTGATTCCAACAAAAACAATAACAATCAAGCATTCAAATAAGCATTGTTATTTTTCTAGTGACGAAGAACTTGTCTAAAGCTCTATAATGATCAGGCAAAAGATAATCCAAAAACTAAATACCAAGTCAATAGAGAAAGTACCTCCAAAGCAATGCGGATCGTGGTTTCCTTGTTGAGATTCGGGAATCGTTGTTTAAGGATAGCATGTTGCTAGTATGTTGATGTGATCCCTCCGACAATGCATCCTCGGTGTTTAAATTCCTCATAAGCATACTATCTTTACCATCATCTTCCTCCCTCATGGAAACAAGCACCATTCGCAGCATGCATAAGAATGGTTGGTCACTGTCCAGCAACTGATAAAGAGCTGCCATGCCTCCCATTCCAGTACCAGATCCTCCTCCAATACCAAGACCGCCACCAAGTCCAGACTCATCTAATAACAAAGCTTGGAGCATGGCAACTGACTTCTTTATTAAAGGTAGCTCAATCCAATTTCCATTGGCATCTTTCTCCAAAGCAGATTTCCAAGAGTCCCAGCCACTCCCACCACCGCCAAAGCCTGTCGTTATCGAAGGAAGTCCAACTCCGTACCACAATCTGCTCCTGCATTTCCAACCCTCAGCTAAATCTATCGCACAACTTCCATATGACACAAAAGCACAGGAAACAGAATCATAAGGTTCAGCAGCCACGGCAGCAGTAAGTCGTTCCATCACTGTTGTAGAAATTTGCCCGTTTGCATCAGCCATGGAAGCAAGAACCTAATTGAATTCAAAATAAGTATAGTTTGAGAAGAGCATGCACTTTAGAAAGCAACTCGTAGAGCATGTAGTAACAAAGCAATTGGTAGCAAGGACTAGAGCATATAGTAACAAAGTAATTAGTAGCAAGATTCCTCTTCCACATTTTGCAGTATCAAGAACAAGGTACAAATGTGGATGGTTTCCTCCACACACATTATCTACCAAGCAACTAATGAATGAAATACTTCACATTTTAAGTAGTTCTGAATGTAACAGCAAAATGGAATCAACGGTAACTTTCGAACACAAGGCTAATCTTACAACAAAGCTAATTGTAATGTCCTACAAAGTGATTAAGATTTCCGTAAAACCAGTGACTTCTGCTTGTTCAATTGGCAGATACGTACAAAGATGCATTCAAGTGCCTAGGCCACTTTGTGCATTTACTGTCAAAAGATAAAGTTCGTATTTTGTACCCATTCGATCCCTCCGAGACACCCATTAATGCATACTAACTGGGTGTACTTTCTTACCAGGTACCGACAATCGTTCCATTAGCATCTTGTCAAGGGACCTCTATAGAGATGCTTTAAGAGATTAAGTCTAGTCAAAGACAAGCTTATATGAGACACCTGCGCCCCTCCTCCCTTTTCTAAGAAAGATTGTAATTATTTGCTGTCATCTATTGGTATAAACAAACCCAACCCTCCAAAATCAAAACCTTGTTCACAAGCCAAAAGACGATACTCGTCGAAATGAAGAACTAACTAATGACGAATACAACAAAACAAAATCATTAAGACACTTGAAATTATACAGACAGGCAAATAAAGCTAGTGTGTGCACAAAGAGAGAATTGCATACGTACATCAAGAGAGAGCCCTGCAGAGTCACTCGATGATGATTTTATATCACCTGCTGCTTCCAAAGATTCTCCACCAATTGAAACACGTGAAAGAGGGGAAGGAGAACCAGCCGGAAGATGTGAGGTACGATAAAATTTACTTTGCAGCCGTAAATGATCTTCAACAAGCATTAAGATGACAATGGCATTCTCTACCAAAGCAACAGAGAGTTGGGCTGCGTTTACTGCTCCTGCCTTAGCATCTTTGGGTGCTAAACCCTCAGCAGCAACACCAGCAGCTGCTGCAGCAATTATTTGAGTCTGCCATGAAAACAAAATATAAGGATATATACAAAGAATAGCTGGATATGAAATTCAGCACGACAATGAATAACTTTAAAAAAACTAGAATTCGGAAAATATAGTAGACAATATGCCTCGCTTTTCTTGGATGAATAGATTTTCAGCTTTAATCCAATATTCCACAGAAAAAACTAACACTGTGTTCGCTTTGGATCTCTAAAACCAACCCCTCTCCCTGTGCACAGTTCCCTATAAGTTTTCTCTCCCATTATTACTCTCAGTTCTCTATCTATCTCTCTCACTCATAACCCCAAAAACATCCCTCAAAACTCAAACCAAACAAAGCCTCACCATCAAAGCATCAAAGGGTATTATGAAGATACTTTGCAACCACCAGCAAAAGAAAGGCCGTGAAATAGATAGTTGCTGCAAAGTGCTGGTCATTGCCTGCCGAGAATGATGTTGTATTTCCTTTGATCTAGTACCACAAAGTCCTTGTTATCTCTTTCAAACTACTTTTCAGCCTCTAGAGTATGAAGCACCTTTCATACCTCATCGTTGTGGTATTTTGTCCCATATTTCATGACGCATCATCTTAGCTTATTCTCCAGAGGTGGAGACAAAAATAAAAAGAACTTTTACAGTTGTTAGAGTTTGTCCCACATTGGTTAATTATAACCTCCAAAACTAGTATATGAGTCTCTGTGGCCTCTCCACTCATTGCCAATTAATTTTGAGTTTGATGCTTTAACAAAAAAAATTCCAGTGTAAGAAATAGGTTACCTGAACCTGAAGTTCTCTGGCAGCAAAGTCCAGCAAATCACCTAACAACCTTCGCTTGAAAATAGGCAATGATTCCTCGCGTCTTGAGAACATAAATTAGACAAAAATCAACTATCCGTGACTTAATACAATTCAAATATGAAAGCAAAAGTAATCCTTTCCTAAACTTTTACCAACTTATTGTTGTATTTTTTTTAAAAAAAAAAAAATCCAAGTCCATTAAACTCTGTTAACAAATTGTCTAGACATTAATAGTTGTTAGAACTTCAACTTTTTCTTCGTAGCCTATATAAATATTATAATAAGGAAGGCTTTTCAGTGCCTCCAAAGTGACATAAGTAGTACCTGACCCGTTGGTCTCCTGTACTAGATCCACCCACCATAGAAAGCCATTCTGCACAATGAATTGTAGCTTCAATATCCTGTCAAAGGGAAGTGATAACCAAACAAAATAAATGAAACTGATTGAAACTAGAAGTTGGGAAATAGAACCTCTACTCAGCACCAAATGAATGGAATTAAAAAGTTGTATCTTCCGGCACATAAGAAGGCAAAGCTAAGTTAACTACTACTCCTACTTTACTTTTATACAAGTAACAAACTAAGAACCTCATGTTCCAGTGAAACAAATCTCCAATGTAATTGGCTAATTAACCAGGCAAATAAAGGCAGCAACTAAACTTAGGACATGGGGGGAAAAAAAACTTAAATGCTGTGCACAGGGCATTACAAGAGTCAAGAGTCAGTAGTAATATCCCCTTCGGCACCAAATTGTGCAATTTTACTTTACAGAAAACATAGAAAGGGGAAATACAAAACATCCTTTGAAACAGGTTAACCAACAGTTGTGGGAACAGTTGCAATATTAAAACTTCAAATCACACGGGTTGGGAACTTTTGACCAAAACATGGTTATCAGTCAACTATCAAGGGAAAAAAATTTCCAAAAACAGTGTCGACCCAAACTAATTTCCAAGTTCAGAGGTAGGTTTTGCCACATCATGCACCTAGCATTAAAAATTCCAAGATGAAAACAAGACTGTATTGTAAACATAATCACAACCACCATGAAAGATAACAAAAACCAAGGGAGACCAGAGCCACTATTTGAAAGGATGCTACTGAAAGTAGAACAGTAAAATTTAATCAAACTAAGACACAAAAGTGAACAAACAGCAGAGAACTGAGCTAAGCCAAGTATTGGGGGCTTCAGGCATGGCTTGGTCAGTCTGGGAATGTGATCATGCTTGAATCAGAATGAACATTGAAGTATCAAATCCTTAAACACATTGGGCAAACATAGCTCAAGCTGCTACTTCAGGCAACCTTCTATGCACTTGGCCCAGCTGACCTCAGCTCAATGGAGTCAAAAGAGCAGGATTTGAAAGTTACGCAAGAAACCATGTAGCTGCTAGTCCAATACAAGAGTATAAAAAAATATTGTAACATAAACTATGAACTACCGAGCAGGATTTCAAATTATTCCAGGTAAGAAGAAATATCTGTTCCAAACAGATGAGAGAGAGAGATCCATAAAAAAAGGAAAAAGAAAACAACTGAAAATGAAGAAATCGACCTTCCATCCATCCTTCAGGCGCATAGAATACTCCAACATGATTATGAGGAAATTGTGTATCAGGTCTTCTATGTCTCCCAAGCTTGAAGAATTTGAACTTTTACTTGCACCGTTCTGTGGAAAGGATATTTAAAATTAAGAAAAAACAAGAAACAAATGCAAAAATTCTAAGTTTTGCAGTCAATAAAGCCAACACCACTAGAAAGCACTAATCATGTGTTGTTTTTAGCATCAAGATTGAAAAAGGAAAAACAAGAATGACTAGAAACTTTCAACAAGGAGACAAAAATATTACCTCATAATTTGAGATAAGAACCTCCAAAATCCACTCGGGCCATTCATCCATTGTGGTAAGACTACTTCTATTTTCTGGATGACTGCAAGCCAAAATCAGAAGATCCTGAAATCAAAATGAAGTTAAGATAAGAAACTATAGATATTCACCAAAAAGACGGTGGCAAGAAATGAGTGGAAAAACAGATTTTTATATTGCATGTCATAATTGTGTTTGCGAACTTTGAATAACAAAGCCATTAAAAGATTCAAGCTAACTGTTACGTCCCTCAATCCACCATAAAACAGAAGCTACTTAGTGAAAAGAAAACACCAGTTTTGCACCCTTATTTGAACTTATCAGCATAATGTCATCATATCCATGATATTCGATCCGTATGCATATATGTAACAAAACTTACGAACGCACATACTCAAGTATAAGAGATAAGCCAGCCATAACTTGCCATCTGAGCCTACTAGATTTCTTAGACCGTATGTTTCAAAGATTTGCCAACTAGTTGATTTACCAACAGTTTAGAATAGCAAACCAAAAGATAGTACCTGCAACGCCCGACTTTGATATGCCCTTGCTGCATATGGAAGGGAACGCAAAAGAACCAACAAAAGCTGCAAATGTTCGAAGCGATGACCAGAATCATAAAAGTTCAGCCCATCATCAGTTGCAGAAGCATTTATCTGAAACGGAAACACAAAAAGTACATATACATGATGTTCGCATATGCATAACTCACAGATAAATAGCGGATTGCTTGAAAAGAATAGAATGATGATCTGCTGTGGTGAGCTCATACAGACTTTTCGACAGCCAAGAATACAAAACAATAATGAGAAGTTGCAAATCAAAAGCATACAAAACATGTACCGACAGGTATAGCAAGTTTGGATGATATTCCTTAAATAAAAGCTTTAAAGAAAAATGTTTCTTCTTTCTTTTTCACCGGGAAGAAAAAGAAGTGACAATGAAATAAATGACAAGGCATAATTGGCAGTTTCCAAAACAATAAATGGATGACCACCAAGATAGAGCAAATGAGATTTTACACAATTAAAAGTCGAAAAAATGACATGCATATGTAGTTATCTCATGGATAACTATTTTCTATTCAATGAGCATACAAAAGCTAGGATGAGAAGGAACAGTAAATAGCATACCGAGGCACCTAATAAAGCTGTGTAGACATTGCTAGTCATAAGCCTGTTTGGTGCCGCTTGGAAAGCCTTTTGCAGAGCAAAAAGGAGAAGAGAAACTTTATCATCAAACATGGTACCTCCTGCCTCATGCAAAACTGTGAGGTTGCCAGTGACATCTGCTGGAGCATATGAACCAATTTTTACATGCCCCGATGTAACTAAAGCACCTAAGAGGCAAATAACTCCAACAACAATACCATCACTCTTGTCAACATTATAGACATTATTCCTTGCATTGTCAGCACTTATAGAAAAACTTATACCACCCAAATTTTTCAATAAAGGGTTCTCAGAGACAGAAACTGTTCTCTCAATGCTTGTGCGTGTTGCAATACCAACAGAGTAGCCACCGTGATTGAAAGGATCAAGTTCCAACTCCTTTTCGTGCGAAGTTAACTCCTTCTCCTCCAGGGATTCTACTGCATCCTCACCATGACTGCTTTGCAACACCCCACTACCATTATCTGTATCAGACCCCTGGGAAGACAAGATTCCATCAATCTCGATAGAAGGGTCTGGGTTGTCACTGTCTCCAGCTTTGGCTTCCCGCTGCAGTAGGACAAGAAGTGTTTCTATCCCACCACATGATATAAAGGCCTCAGCGAATGTCTGAGCCCTTGATGTATTTGGTTGTACTACCAATCTGTAGAGCAGGTGCAACACCCTGGCAACCTGGATGAAAACATTTATAAGAGTAGAAAATTGTCAAGTTACAACACTGACAAATGTTGTAAGACTTTATGAAATAGAAATAGGAACGAAAACTTTGACAGAAAATAAGGGTAGCACCAATAGCAGATAATATGGGAGACAATCAATCAAGGAGATTGGGATCTAGATTTTTTCGATATCACAGAACATGATGCCTTTGATAGAGCACAATGGAGAAAACGGATTCATGTAGCCAAACCTAATTGATTGGGACTTAAAGCTCGGTTTGGTTTGGAATTGCTTATCAAAGCCCTTGGGGACAGTTGTGCCTCTTCATTGTTAACTAGTGGGTGGAAGTGCAAAAATCGATACCCATTAAATATTCCACTAACGAGAACATCCATAGGAAAACAAACGAAAAGGGTAAAAAAGGTCCAGAAATAACTCGATTTCTTCATTATGCACTTTGATCCCCTTCTCTCACAGACCACAGCTCTCCTGAGGCATATCCATGTTGTAATTTTTAGTGAAAAAAAAAATGATCTGTTTGTGTGTCCGTTCCATGTCGTGGGGGTTGCTCGTGACCGTGTCCATATCCATGCTTCTTAGTCTGGAAGCATCCAAGAGTGATGCTATCAACGCATTCTAGTCAGATGACCAATTGTTCCAAAAGCTTAAGTTGTTAAGAAGTAGACCCACAACGTATATGAACACCCTCCCTCCAGTGCAACCCCTCTTGCACAAAAAGATCCAACCATCCATACAGAGTAAATACAATGCAAAGGGAAAGGGAAAGTTATTATGCAGATGGCAGATAAATACAAACAGAGAGATTTAAACCCAATACCTTCCAGAAACCATGGTAAATATTGCCATTGTAGATCACCAATGTCCCAAAAGCTCAAGTTGTTTAGAATTTGGCCATATATCAAGCTATCCAACACTTCTAAGCATGCTACTTTGTGAAATTCCATATAAACATAGACATCTTATTATACTATGACATTACCTGATTGGGTTGGGGACAGTCAACCATGAACCCTAGTAAACAACGCAGATCATCCATAGCCAATGAAGGAGGAGCTGCTACAACCAAAAGTTCAATGATCACTAATAGTTCATCAACTAATGCATTCACTTCGCCAACAGGACGAGTTACTTCATTCAGAGAAAATGTATTCACTGAATCAGTTTCACGAATAGTCCAATAGCATCTCCTGCAGCCATCAAGAAGCATCTGGATGGCATTAGCATCTCGCATCACAGATGACTCTGTGAAAACCATATCTGCAAGTGATGATAACAGCTTCTTTTGCAGTCCGTAGTTGCATAAGCTCCAACTTTTCAGGTCTAGCAGTAGTGTGCTAAAAAGCTGCACTTTGAGGGCATGATTGTATTTCTGAGATTGACATAAAGAGACAATTGCAACGACAAGTTCCTCATCTCCTACCCCATCACGCTTTCCAACATCAAGGGAAGACAAAGTTTGCAGAAGATAATTTAAAATTCTGGACAACATCTCAGGCCCTCGTGTACGAGACAATTCTTCATTGTTTTTAGGGTGTTGAATGGCCATGGCAATGATTCTAAATATTGGAGCAGCAAGAGTTGTTGTGGCCAAAGACAAAGAAAGATTCCCTTCTTGTGGTTCCAAGTTGTTTCCATGCACATTGCTTACTGCCAATGGAAGTAAAGACATTGGGCCTCCATAGGCCAAGGCCCACAAAGCCTCTGCCGGGCGCATTCTTGTAGCAACATGTACTTGCCCAAGAACTTCTGCAGGTCTTCGAAGCATGCCTGAAAGTACAATAGCATTACTTAGGCAAGATAAAAAAAAAATTCCAGCATTCTTCATGCCATGGCTGCAGAGTGAATAAACAATACAATTTTTTCGCAAACAAGCTCCAGGATTCATTTTGCTAAATACTGTATTAATTCCAAAGAAAGGGTTTGAAGTATTCGAACCCATAGCTCAAATTCCACAAATAAAAGTACTTTTAAAGGATTGTAGAGCAAAAAATTGGAGAATCAGAAACGCTTTCTGATACTAAAAAGGAGGAGGAGGTAGAAGTTTAATAACAAGAATAGCCCGTGAGTGCGCACACAACTATTTCTCATGTGTATGCCTCTCTAAACACTGCTTTGCCTGTTAATAAACATCTGGTTGACGATAGTAAATCATAGCTTCCAAATTAAAACTATTTGTGATTCCAATTTAGGTTATGCTAGACTTTAGAAGAAGGATTTTGGAACCTGAAGCACCGCTAGGTGAAGCATCTGGACAGTAACGCCCACTCAGTAAACTAGGATGATAGAGAAGGTGAATGCATCCTCCAATTTCTGAATCCAAATGTGC
Organism: Rhododendron kiyosumense; assembly: GCA_019656275.1. NCBI lineage: Eukaryota > Viridiplantae > Streptophyta > Magnoliopsida > Ericales > Ericaceae > Rhododendron > Rhododendron kiyosumense. Next base: position 2,275,883 of record BPLS01000147.1, on the reverse strand, counting down.
ACTTTCTTCTGCCATACTCTGCACATGTTCATTTGTCGCTAGCCATGGTACCCCTGCTCCATTACCAAAAGAAGGAAGTACATCCCCTCCTCTAGAAGCCAAACGCGCCATTTTCTCCGGACCAATCAGTTCCTTAAAAATGTACATAGGCCCCATCTCAGCAAACAAAGGGCACTGACGACGACGGCGTTGTAAACCAGCTATTGTAGGTGGAGGGTTCGTTCCAATGCAGCAAAAAGCAAGTGGCTTAGTGATTCGTGGGAAATCAAAAGGACGGCTTTCATACAAGGATCCATCAATGTACAACCTCAGCTCACTTTCTGCTTTCCCGAGTAACCCCTGCTTATAAGTATGCTCCAGGCCAACAAAATACCAACATTGTGGCTTGAATGCATGTGTAAAATGCAAGGAAGCCTTTTTTCCCCTACCACTGCCCACTTCAACTACCAAAAACTGAGCATGAAAGTATGCCTCCATCCCCTGATTATCAGCAGATAAGAAACTGAACAACCTTGGCATATGTGCCGTGCCTTCACCAGCGAGTGCACTAGCGGCAGCAGCAGCTGACATGGCCGATGATTTTCCTGATTTTGCTGCAGCTGCTGCGGCAATTGCAGCTGCAGCAGTTGCTGTATTCAATGTGTCTGCAAATGACTCTATGTAAATCCATGTCGCAATTGCAAATCCATTAGTGAATGGCCAACGGCTCTCTCCTGGACCCAGCAAACCAGAGCTTTCACCATCGAACTCGAATGTACATGCCGGACCCCTTGACTCCTTTCCACCAATGGCCTTTTCCAAAGCAAGCATCAAACGAGTTGCCCATTTAGAGGTCATAGTTCTTGTGATGGCTTGAAACCATCTATGCAAATCAATTACACTAAGAGAATGCCCAGCTAAGTATTGGATGCAATGACATAGAGGAGTTCCATCCCATTTCACTTGCTCTGTTGAACCAACATCCTCTACAAATATCTTCTCAGCTGACTGCAAAAGAACTCCCAATAAACCAGCTGTAGAGCACATCGCTCTGTTTCTTGTGCAAGCACGCAATATAGCAAGCAATCCTCTAACCATTCGAGTCCGAGGGGACATGAGATCCTCCACATCGCCTACACAAGGAAGCCAAGGAATAAGCTCACCGGCTACAGTGGCAGCCCTGGAGTTCAGCATAACACTGGGAGGGTTGTTATCCTCATCCTCTTCAAAAGATTCAACACCTCCCATTGTAGCAAGAAGTGAATCAACTACCAAGAATGCAATACCATCAGCCTCCTCTCCATCTCCGAAATGCTCAACACCACTGACGACATTCTTCAGTTTGTACAAGCTGTCGGGCTTCCCCATAATAGCAGAATCCACTAAATGCAAAAGCTCAGGAGACACATTTGGCATAGCGGGTTTGGACCTGGGCTTTTGTGGTGAACCAACAGGAGAGTGTCCACCATCCCCATACAAATACACGGCAGAGTCAAGACTAGTCGAAGAGGAGGATTGTCTTATGTGAGAGCCGGGTTGTCTTCCAGGCCCTGGGCTTGAATTATGTCGGTCATGGTGCACCCCATCAGCTGGGGGTGAATCAAACTCCGTAGAAAACTTCCCAGCTGCAAGTTGATATGCATCCTCACTACCACCAGAGGAGTGTCTCAGACTATCTGAACTCTGACGTTGAGTTAAATCCCCAACACCTCCCTGGTCTTTTAAAGATACCTGCTCAAACTGGTCATCATCTGGAACGTCATCTACAGAATCAACCCCTCGCAAAACTACATTACTTTCTACACCAGTAGTGTTAACATCTTCTCTATGATGCATCCCTAGTGTTTCATCTACACTACTACCTTCTTTGTGATTTTGCAAATCCTTTCCCGAAATTTCACCCCTTTCTTGTTCTTCCTCTTCCATTATATATTATGCTATGGAGTTAACCTGGTAAATCCTCATCCAACTCTTCACACAGTTCAAGACCTGAACAAAAAAAAATTGCAATTAAAACTGAAGACTACCATAATCACTTGAAAAATTCCAGCACTCACGTCGTAGTTAAGCGGCAAACAAACTCCACAGCCATGATAAAGCGGCAATTCATTTATTTTTTGTAACATGGCCCAGGCATGACTCGCATGAGCAACCAGACATCTTTTTGTTTGGTTCCAGAAAGTGTATAAAACTATAGAAACACACATTGTCGACATTACACCTTTCATTTAATTTGTCAAAATGAATTCAGCTCTTCTGTACCATGACTAAGGTAATTACGTTGATTGGATCTCTTAGAGTAATATCCATTCTAATCCTTCCTCTTCCCTATAGATTCCAAACTTTAACTTGGTATCTTTGCTAGGCTTTGGAAGGTAGGCTAGACTCTATGTTTAGCTAGTGACTGATCCGTCCTTATTTGTGCAAAAATTTCACCTCATTTAATTGTGATCCTTATGTAATGGAGCTGTTATCTAACTCTCTAGATGCAAGTCTGGGATCGCACGTGCAGATATTATTAGGCACTTGTCCCATATCAGCTAAAACAATACCTTCGGAACTACAAGTGCTTGTTCCGTTTTTTGTGTTGGATGCTTAGTTTCCTTTCTCCTATTTGAGTTTTCAGCAACCAAGCAAAATGCTACTTCAAATACTAACAACCTAGGTCACATAACGCACGTGGGCACCGGTGAACTGGAGCGCAAGCACGACGTGGAACCAAATTTTCAAAACACCCCAAGCAGCTACTAAAATTCGTGAGAGAGAGGATTGGGAGCGCCAGTGCATAGCCACAACTGAGAGCGGGAGCAGACGGCCCTACTATAGGATTATGCAACTAAGCTAGCAACTAATACTAAAAGACATATATTTGAATGATCAAGACATGACCAGACGCAGATCAAATACGTTAACAAAGATATTCACTCGGGTTACAATTTATTTTGCAGATCCCGCAGCGGCATTGACCATATGATTTCTCTGTCACAAGATTTAAAAGTCAAGTCTTTCACGCAATCAAGAGCAACGAATGGCATTGCATTGCATCAAGAAGGATAAGTCCAAGCAAAAGATATTACTGGTAAGAGAAAAAACGATACGCATTGAAACGAGGTGCAGATCATGGCGAAATCGGGAAAGGAAAAAAAAAAGGATTAAACCAGAGAGAGAGAGATACGAGGATTGTTACCTTTGGATCCGAAACGAGGCCTTGCCTGGGCGTGATTTGGTTATAATGGATGAATGGTTATGATCTTTCTGTATTTTTCTAAACTACGAATGGTAATGATCTGGAATGACAGAGATTTGATGCTTTCAGACGAAGAAACAGAGAGAGAGAGAGAGAGAGAGAGAGAGAGAGAGAGAGAGAGAGAGGAATGATGGAATCGGAAGAGGGGGGGAGAGGGGGTGCTCGAAATAGGAGGCGAGTTGAGCGCGAGAGAGGGAGGAGAGGCACTGAGCAACAAATAGCCCTGAACGCCTAGTCAACAGAATACCGTACTCGGAGTTCGGATGTTTTTGCTATCTCCACGTCTCTTTTCATCTCTTCCAACCGATAGTCTTCACAAAAGTATCGATTGACTACAATCCCCAGGGAAGCTGCTACCAAGCGCCTGTGCCGTGCATTGGAACCGTCCATCTTTACAATCGTGGTCTGAATTGAAAACAAGTGTTTTTGAAAGAGACAGTAGATTGTAACCAATAGAGGACCTGGTAATTGATTATCGAAATTATAGATTTGAAATTCGCAGCTTTCTTTCACGTTTTTTAATCCGAACATGTGATAACATTTTTGGACGGTCAGAATACGCTCTGCATCCACTTGGCAGCGTCCCGTTGCAGATTATATTGTTACACTTCTTCAAATTTTTCTCAAATTCATTATTTATGTTTTTTTCCTAGTTTCCCACTTAATGGTTCTTCCAACTTCACCCTTTTAAGTTCTCTCTAGTTTCTTCCAAAGTCATATTATTGTCTTTTCTCAAATCGAATGCGTTATATGTGAGCGTGATAATGATGAGATGGGAAGTCTATGCAAAGGTCAAATAAACTGTTTGTGCAGTTATGATCCTCATCGATAGTTAACATTTAATAGGAGTATGATTTGTTGGTTATTATTAAACAAAACAATGAGGAACTTAAGATTGCATAAGCTACTAAAAAGAAGACAAAATGTCAATTTCCTCAAGTGAAACACCATGGACTTTGTATTAGTCCCTCGTATTTTTCGTCATTTTTTTACACTAGGTATCGCAAAACACATCTCATAGTTATATCCATTTGTGGTCGTCTATGAAAATTGTATAGTTTTTTACGTATGCAATTTCAAATGCTAGTTTCAAAATTATAAAACTATTCATGATAGGTGATACTGTTTTTGAAGTCAAACAGTCTCATTGAGAGGAAAATGATGAGGGAACAACATTGAAAAATGTAGGGGAGAGGTGCAATGGTGAAAAATGTGAATGATGAACAACAATAATAAGGGGTACATAAAACCCCCAAGGGGGTTGGCCAAGTGGTATTGATTTGGTACTCAGGTAATCAGGTGGTTGCTTCCTCCAAATGTTCAATTATCTTAGCTACCGTTTTCTCTTTTTTTTTTTGCCCCAGGACATCTTGAATTACTTAAAATATAATAATGATAATAATAAGGGGGACAATGGAATGAGAGGGGGGACGTGTCCCTGTGGAAATAATTTGCTTTTGAAGTTTATAGTTTTTATTATGAATTTTTTATTTTCCATGAATGCAAGGAAGTAGAATATGGTCTTATTTACCCAACATCTCTAATCGTGAGATGCCACGTTAAAAATAATTTTGATACTGGCCATAAATATTATATTGGCGTTGAGAAGATTAGAATTACAATAATACGAGCATTAAAGTTCTAGGTAGGTTTTGTACTTTTAATCTCGATATAGGATTAGGGGTTATTTGTTTATTTAAAAAAAGTAAATAAATTACTACTTGATCTGGGACCAACCCATAACATAAGCAGGTAATTAATTAGTCCCACTGATTTGGAGAATAAAAAACTACGCCATCACTCACTTTCCTTCATAATTGAACAAAATAGTCAGCCTCAAAGCAATTCTTCGGATTGCCTTCATAGGTATCCCGAGACGATGCCCATCTGTATCATCCTTTGTTTGACCAAAATTGTGTAATCTCAACATAGGTGTCACTTGCCCGCCTACAGCAGAGAGGGTTCGATTCCTGTTATACGCGATGTGACGAAAAAGACTGATGTATCCTTTGCTTCTACTGCTACAGTGCTACTGGATTAGAATCTATTTAATCAACTGCAACATAAGTTATTGGGTAATCAACTTCATCAACAGAATAATCTACTTTCACTCTTGGACCTGTAACTGCTTCAAAATCCCGTCACTAGCTACAGGGCGACCTACCTCTACTCTAAACAAGAGCCTTCAGGCACCATACCAGCTGAAAAACGTGGTGCGTCAGGTTGTTTCACTTTGTCGGAGTCATGTTCCAACAACGTGTCAAAATACACGGGGCTGATTATGGGAATGGAACTAACTCATAACATCAAAATAGTGAGGTGACAAAACAAATCAACAGGAGAGGAGTGCTAGGCCTACGGCAATATATATATTGACTTTCATATTGATCATGTCTGATGGCACATTTTATTATGTATTCACTCAAAGCAATGGGGGAGATTGTCAAGGCAAATATAGAAGAAAACAATGTGAAGACAGCACATTAGACACAAAAAAATGCAGGATATTAGGTTCTGTTCCGCCAAAGTTTTTATTTTTTAATTACTTATTATTTGCTTCATGAGACAGGTAAGTTTCTCAAAATACGTCACCTTTTAATTCAAAAAATAAAATACTTATTTAGAAAATAAGTATTTATTTTAGTTAGTGAAACATATGTTTGATAGTTTTAGTGGAAAATAAATTAAAACAATACAATAAATTTGGAGTAGGCTGTAACCGGGCCAAGCAGCAAGCTTGGGTTTTGAGGGACCAACTGGTTCCACACTTCAGTGTTCGGTCCACTCATAGGCCTCAACTATTTTTGAACCCAATGATATAACAGAGGTCCAGCCCAAAGTGCAAATTTTATTCTTCTCAGAAACTGACAAGAAATTTGTGATTTAGAACAGGAAAAATCCCATGTACTTTGGTTGTCGGTTTTGTGATAGATTTTTTAGATAAAAAAATTTACAATGTAGATTTGCGTATTTTTCGTACTCAGTTAAGTTATTTAATATTTTTATTTTTAAATAGAAATATGCTATATATACTTTCACGAAGTAAAAATAAATACGAATCATAAAAGATGAAAATACACGATTAACAAAACGGCCGAAAATTTTGGAGATAAATTTTTAAAAAGGAGAAAAGAGCAAAACAGCTTGTTACTCCCATGAACCGGTTTTTTCGAAAAATACCATCGAACCTCGTGCTTGTTTAGTTAATTTATTGATACACATAGGAAAAATATTTTTTGCAGCGATGAAATTTATTTTCTATACAAAGGTAGACCAAAACGGAAGTTGTAAGCTCCATTCTCTTCGAAAACAAATTTTAAAAGTTATCTCCGTCTCACTGGATAAAAAAATTAGTTATATCTTTAAATTGGTAATGAATTTTATATCCAATATGAATATTGTTTGATAGATATCGATTGGTTATATAATACAATATTTTCAAAATCATCTAAAATATTATAAATTATAAGATATAATCAATTAAAAAGTGACACAAACTTCAAAAAGTGACAATTAAATTGGGACGGCGGCAGTAAAAAGTTATGCTTTGTTGAAAAAATAGCTCCATTACTTCGTTGGCGCGCGGAAATTCAATGCACTCTTCTACGTATCAATCCGGGAAAAAATTAAACGGGACTTTCCCTCGCAGTCGCCGAAAAAACCGAGAGAGAGAGAGAGAGAGAGAGAGAGAGAGAGAGAGAGAGAGAATTCTCACCGATTTAATTTCTCAGGAAAACTGGTTCGGATTCTTCGGAATCGAACAAAACGGATTGATTTCTGAATTAATCGCGGTGACGAACTTCGGCTCGCATTATTGGCGGATCGGCGGCGTCACATGATAAGGTACCAGACTAAAAATCGTATCGTCGAAGTAGATTAATATGCAATTCAGTGTGATTTTACTCACCTATTAGTCAAATTTTGATCATATACATTCATTAGCCGACTCTTTGTGATTCCGAAAATTTGGGTCGTCTAATAGCCAGTCTTATGCGTAGTTAGAATCGTGGTTTGTTCGAACTTGTTAGTCTGGCGCTATTTGTTTTTGTTTGCACGGGCGTTCAAATTGTTATCAGGTTACTTTCAGGTAATTTTAGTTTACGCGCACTTCAACTAATATTGGAGCCCAATCCCACTGTCCCACTGTCCCACTAGTGGAGAGTCCAAATAAGGTTGGAGCAAAGCCATGGATTGACCCTAGTAAAGTTGATAGCACTTGGAAGTTTCGAACATGAGATTTTAAGAGGAAGCAAACCCTTAAGCCATAAGCCTTGACCACCATGCCATGCATAGTGTAGACATCCAAAGGATCTAAAAAAATCCCTCTGGCAAAACGCTATTCGTCACATCTAAGAGGTAGGGGCTGAAGGAATTCAAGCCAAGGGCATTGACATCCATTGACCATTGTTCTTTACTGTCAGTCTGTTATGATATACCTCCTGTAGCTACATTGCCAACTTTCACTTAACCATACTCCTCTCGATCCTTTACCCGTGCTTTACTCACAAACTTGTAACTCTTTGTCTCTCACTTGATCCTGATTCCTGCCCTTCCCCTAATGATTACCCACCTTGCTTCTTCCTGCAGCTCTGTCCTAAAGGTCTTTTGGAGCTGTAATCAGGCCCTTTTGAGTAGCAAAGGTCCAAAGTGAGCAATTTGTGATGGATGCTGACAAACTTTTGAATTCTTCGGTTTGTGGTAGTAATGGAGCTGTTCTATTTGCTTTAACTATGTTAGCAGGAGCTTGTTATATTCCCAAACATGCATTAGTTAAAGACAAGGGGCAAGGCAAACGATAGGCACCGGAAATTATTACTGATTGGTGTGGAATTGAGACTCCAAAAAGAGGTTGAACTGGAACTCCTTCCATCACTTGATACATAAAAATATAAAATATAAGAGAGGTAGAGTAACTCTTACAATCAACATAAAAGAATTCTGAAATATCTTCCTCTGTAATCAACTGCCACGGTTTTTTATATGGCGTTTTTTTCTCCACGTTAAATATTTATTTTTTCGACCAATCATTCTCTCCTCTGCGACATGTATTTTGTTTGTTGATTGTTAGGGAAAAAAATGCTACTATTTTATTGTTTTAGAAATGGAAATATTGAATTTTCAGATGTTGTGCCATCAACTAAGGAAGAATAACTGGCTGCTTTTGAAGAAGAGAAGACGGTCCCAGAAGAGAGAAAGAAGCAAAGAGGCTTTAGGGGATACAATGGATGCTCAAGGAAATGATGGCGCAAAGTCTGTTCTCATTCAGGTATTAATAGACTATGTGAATCAGATCCCGGCCACAATCTTCTTTGTTACTTTGGTTGTTCCAAAATTGATGATAGGCCTCCCCACATATAACCGAAGGAAAATCAAAATGGATAGGAAAATCTGAAAATGATTGCATAACATTAGGTGTTGATAGAACTATCCTGCATCAAAACTTGTGTTCTAGTTTCCCTCCCTCTTCCTAACTTATATAGTCCGAGAAGTCTTACCTGTTGTGGTTCTCAACTTATGTTAAGAACTAGATTAAACCATCAGGATGTTTTTATTTTTTTGGTTAACTTTTATTGAACAAAATCATTGCAGGCGCAAAGGGGCATACCCCAGAAACAAACAAAACCACCATCAGGATGGTTGTGTTCTGCAATGGTCAGCCCACCACACACTGAAAAAGAATAGCCAAAAATTAGGGAGGTGGAGAACCTTATCCTCTTTTTGTCCCAAAGGGATCTCAACTGATGTTGAATGACAGCTAAGTTTCACTTGGTAAGTTGGCAACCGAATTGCCCTTTTTAATTAGTGAAATCATACTGTCCCTGAGATGGCTCACCAAGCACATGGAATAATAAGTAGAACGGAAATAAAAAATGCTAGAACCACACCCATTTAAAAGCCCAAGTACACATTCACACTCGCAAGGGTGTGGTTGTAGAATGATTGATTTAGCATTCGGTTGTAGCAAACAATATGCAAATGCTAGCAGAAAAGGATGATGTAAAAATTTGGGTGATTTAAAGTCAAATCAAATGGGAAGACTTAAAAGGAATACAGGGATATATAGTACAAGAAATTTTTGCAGGAAAAAAAGATAGTCACATATGAGACACCTGAGCATAGTCACTGGAAATTACTACTGATTGACGTGGAAATTGACTCCAAAAAGAGGTTGAACTGGAACTCCTTCCATCACTTGCTCCATAAATGTAAAAGAGGATAGACGAACTCTTACAAGCAAGATAAAAGAATTATGAAATCATCTTCATCTTCTTCAAGTGGCATTGTTTCCTGCGTCTCTGTTGATTCATGACATTGTCTGTTGTGACCTCGTTATTATATCATGGATTTTTTAAATGTTAAATCTGTTTTCTACCAATGATTCTCTCTTTTTCAACATATATCTTGTTTGGTGATTGTTAGGGAAAGAATGCTACTACGTTATGTTTGAACAAGGAAAATGCTGAATCTTCTTATGTTCCATGATACCATCACCTAAAGAGATTAATTAGCAGCTGTTGAAGAAGAAAAGAGGATCCTACAAGAGAGAGAAGCAGAAGCTTTGGGGGACACAATGGATGCATAAGAAAATGGTGGCGCAAAGGCTATTCTTATGCAGGTACTTCTGGAGCGTTCTAGTTTCCCTCCCTCTTCTTAACTTGTATAGTGTGACTAGTCTTGCCTATTGTGGTTCGCAACCCATGTTAAGAATTAGATTTCCCCATCAAGATAGTTGGCAAACCAGATACGTGTTGTGGTTGTTTTGCAAGGGTCAGCCTCAGCCAACCACACACTTGAAAGGATTAACATTTAGGGAGGTGGAGAACCTTATCCTATATATCTCTCGCCCGAAGGGTTCACAACTAATGTTGAATGACAGCTAAGTGTCAATTGGTGGTAACCATATTTTCTTTTCAAACTGGTGAAATCATATCTGCCAACAACTAAGTGTCACCTGGTAACCGCCAATGCTAGCAGAAAATGTGAAAATACAATTTAGTGGTAAATGAAAGTCCATCAAATGGGAAGACTAAAAAGAAAACGAGGATACTGCAGAAATTTTTGCAGGAAAAAACGATTGTCACATATAAGATACCTGATCATACTACTTATTGATTGAAAGTGCGCAAGTTAGATGTTACAAATTGTATTTGTTTATGTTTGCTTTATGTTATTGTTTTACATGGTGATGTTGTCGTTCTTCACTTTCTATCCTGATTAACACCTTATTTTCATCCTTTTGTGTGTCTGTAAGTACTCATTCTTCCAACTTCTTCAGCGTATAAGCATGTCTGTGATTCATGTATAAACTTCAAGTCAAACTAGGTTACGTTGATAGATCATTGGCATGCGCTCACTCTTTTGCTCCCAATTGTAACTAAAATTAGTTTGGTTACAACTCTTTGAGTGGTGAGTCTGGTGACATTGAGAGCATTAATACATAATTAACTGTGGGCCATCCACTTCTTTATGAGTTTGATCCTTATGAGACCCTATTGAGTGCACTGTACCTTTATTCCAATGCGTTATTATAAACTTAACTTAAATTTGAAAATTTTGATTTTTTTTCGCATTTGTTAGTTTTGCGCCAAATTTTTATGGGTTATTTGGAAAAGTAAATTTGTTTTACTTTTACCCAAGTATTTTGAGATATAACCATTTTTTAGCGCAAAAAGTGACATTTTTTTAAGCTAAAAAGTGGTTATTTCTCAAAATACTTGGGTAAAAGTAAAAAAAAAATTTACTTTTCCGATTCCTCTTGTCGAGACGAATCAATAACTCACAAAAGTTTGGCGCAAAATTAACATATATAAAAAAAATTCAAATAAAAACAAAATTCTTAAATTTAAGTTAAGTTCATGGGAACGCAGCTAAGAATGGCAAAATTTTGAGGTCAACTTCAAGGAGAAAGGTCCCTGACCCCTGCATTTCATAGGAAGCACGGAAGTGCAATATAATTTTGGATGCTTTAGAGGACCTATGTGTAAATATTTATCGTAGTGCTTTCCTATTCGATGTAGCTGCAATCTTGTTGACCACCCCTTTTGCTCATCATTTATTTCCTTTTGGGTGGGTCCAGATATTTATCTTTTTTGTTATCAGATGACGCTAAAATTTAGGTGGTGGGTCGAACGCTTTAAAGGATTCATGCAAAATAATTTCGCGGACTGGGAGTGGTTATGGGCTCGATGGTCAAATTAGTCAAAATCAAATGAAAGCGTAGAGAGATTCCAAAGTTCGTAAACTTGGAGTAGTTATGGTCTCGCTGTTATCTTCGTGTCTGGATTTGGACTTCATAATGGTGTGTATTCTTCTTCATCATCCTCATTAATTGCGTGATCTCCTCAACTCGGTATAATCTCATTTAGGGTAACACGATTATCTACGCTATCTTTTGTCTATTGTGTAGAGCGTTTCAACTTTCATGTGATCACCCATGTGATATTTGTACCTAGTCCTATGTGGGGATGGATCGATTCAAGAGTCAAATTATGACTTATGATTGTCTATGTTGACGTTTTACCAAATTAGTATACTATTACTACTTTTTATTTGATGTCAACAGATAGGAGAATTACCTTAATCCGCAACTACCAAATAAGCTTAACAAAGAACAATAAATAGGTAAAGTAATTTCACGAGAGAAATAAATTGGACTATCTATCTATAATTATAAAGTTACTAATCTTGTTGACTAATCATTTTCAACTTATCCTTCCCCGACAACTTTCTTTTGTGATTCATTCTCGTGATCTCATCAAGTCCGGAGGCCCGGAACAACCTATGGGTAGCATTTGCCAGCCCTGCTATAGGTATCATGAACACATAGGGCCCACTCTTGATTTTGAATGGATGATCCGAGCCGTTGAATAATTTTAAAAAAAAATTGAATGGACCTATGAAAAATAAATTTAATTCGATATATGTAGATGTTTGACTTACTTTCATATTTTCATTCAGATTACAAAATCTTAACATCTGAATGAAAAAAAAAATAGAAGATTAAATCGAGTACTTACATATATCAGAATGAGTTGATTTTTTACAAAATTTTAACATCTGAATGAAAAAAAATAGACGATTAAACAACTCCAATCATCTATGCGGAACTCGGAGTGACTCTCGCGTGCCAGTCGGTATCCCATCTGTCCCCTTAGCATTTCGTTTTGTTGGACTTAAACTTAACTTAAATTTGACCTTATTTGAATATTTTTTGCATTTTTTAGTTTGGCGCCAAAAATTCTTAACAAGCCCACTTGAGATGAATCAATAGCTCAAAAAAGTTTGGCGCAAAATTAAAAAATGCGAAAAAAAATTTAAACAAAGACAATTTTTAGATTTAAGTTAAAGCTAAAATAAGTACTGGTTTTGTTTGGTTGGTAATTTAGTTTAGTTTAGTTTTAGTAGTGGGTGGAGAGAAAAATAGGGTAATGAATGGAAGCAGGGGTAATGATTGGAGAGAGATAAAGAGAGAATTAAAATTAATAATTGAAGATATATGATAACAATTGAAGAAAGATATAAGATATGATTAAAAATAAAATTAAAACTAAAACAAAATTAACAACTGAACACAGTGACAGAGTGGACCGAAACGGAGAGGATCTGATTAAATTCTTAACAGCTGTCCGTGTAGTGGAGTAATAAATGATGGTGCACACATTCTTTTCTCCCCAGCTCTCGATTGTCTCTCGGAAACAAATATCGAGTCACGAGTCTGCCCCCGACAAGCGTGGCGGTTTGACACCTTTCTAGAGATGTGATAACACTCACATGATCTCCGGACACTTTTTTTTTTTCTTTGTTTTTTACTCCCACCCCACTGTTGCGAGACTGCCTCTGCCCTCCGTAAGCGGTAAAGCCTACACTACGGTTTGATTCCTTTCTACGAAGTCGCAAAAGTCAAACGAGCTACTCAAATTACCATGTTATCCTTATGCCCCATTAAATTTTTTTGGTAGTGGGTGGAGAGAGAAATAGAGTCATGATTAAAAATAGGGATAATGATTAGAGAGAGATAAGAAAGTAATAATTAGAAAAATAGGGTAGTGATTGGTGAAAGAAATAGAATAATAATTAAAAACAAAACAAAAACTAAAATTAAAAGGTGAACCGAAGAAAGCCAAATTATTTTTTCGATTCATGTCATTAAGAGTAACCGATTAAATTACCTACAAAAGTTTGATGTGAATATAATAATAATAATAAAAAAAACCACTTTAACTAATTTAGACAAACTAGGCCTAACGATTAAGAGTACGTGACTTTTATAAGATTTGAACACGAAAAACAAAAAAAAATTTGTCACTGTGCAAAAGCAGATGGGAGTGACATCTCATTACTGTTGGAAGGTTGGAAGTTTAAGGAGGCGAATTTTCTGCCGTTGGACTGCAGAGAGTCTATGTAATTCAATCATAGATGTTCATTTTTGTATTCAACGGTCCAAACTTTATTAAATCTTTTACAGGAAAAGTTTTTTTAAAATTTTGGACCGTGAAAGACACTATCCAATGGTTGTGAACTTTCCAACCGCTCCTCTGCGTCTAAATGGGGACTGCAAATAAGCCTAATTCGAAGTTTAAACTGAAATACAGTATCCTACGGTAGTGGAGTAGTATTGTGTTGAAGAATGTGAGTACATCTCTCAAGATACTATGAGAAAAATGCGTTGAAGTTTTCAATTTCATAGTACTATTACTATTTGTGCTTAACTTTGCGTGCAATTGTTATCAAGATTGATGAATATCTAGATATTTTGTTGGGCTTTGTAACAGATTATCTCAAAACCTTTGTGGGGTTACTCTCATTATGTGTCACTATTAAACTCATTAATAAGATTGGGAAATGTTTTAATACAAGAAATACTTGCGCGTATATTTTTTTTTAACAAAAATGCATATAAATATCAAATATCAATTGTTATCTTTAGCAGTGCCGGCTTCAATGTTTGAGTTGCCCAAGCCCAACCTTAAGTTTGGTTACCCACTTACTATTAAGTCATAAAAAAAAGAAGGCATACAAGAAAAAATGAGTTCACATTTTTTTTCGTTGCTCCATGGTGGGGAGTTGCTCAAGCCCGAGGTCTTGTGAGGCTTACCCTAGGACCGGCTCTGATCTTTAGTTTATTGCAAAAAAATTCAAAGAACCATACAGAAAAATATTGCATTAGTTAGTGTTAAAGTCGGAGAGCACGATTTTTTCTCAGTGGATTTAATTTTCGGGATTGAGGGAGTATTTAGCCGTAAATAGGAGTATTTAAGAAAAAGAGTCAAAGTGAGAAACACACCGTATGATTGGGTTATTTTTTCCTTCTAAAAAGTTTGTCTATAGTTTAAGGACTTACAATACGTTATTTATGTAAATGAACTTTTAATTGACGTATATGAAGAGAATGACCTGTTTAGGCTGCGTTCTTATGAATTTTATTTAAATATGAAAATTGTCCTTATTTAAATTTTTTTTTCCGTATTTGTTAGTTTTGTGCCAAATTTTTGTGAGTTATTGATTCATCTCGACGAGTGAAATCGGAAAAGTAATTTTTTTTATACTTTTACCAAAATATTTTGAGAAATAATCACTTTTTAGTCACTTTTTGGCCTAAAAAGTGGTTATTTCTCAAAACACTTGGGTAAAAATAAAAAAAAATTATTTTTTCGATTCCTCTCGTTGAGACGAAACAATAACCCAAAAAAATTTAGCACAAAACTAACAAATGCAAAAAAAATTCAAATAAAAAAAAATTCTCAAATTTAAGTTAATTCAAAAGAATTCAGAAGTCTGTTGTATTTTTTTGAGCTTTTAAGAGCAAGTACACTAGATGAGCAAAAATATATTTTTTGCAATTTTACCTAAGAGAAACATAAAAAATAGTCTACACCAAATGAGCTAAAAGAGGAGCTAAAATGCATTTGTAAATAGTTGTTCTCTATTTTTATCTATGTACTATTCATACTCATTTCTTTTTTTTATTATTTCTTTCTCTCTCTCCTCCCTCCTTTCTTCTCTTTTTAAACAATAACGATAATAAAAAAGTGAGTAAAAAATATATATTTTAATTAGAGTTAGGTAAAATAGATAATATTGGTGTAATGTTGAGAGAGATATGAATATGTAAAATGAAAAAAGTACATTGTTGATCAGCATTTTTATATTTTCATTAGTGTACATGCTCTAAGCCTTGCCTTTATCGAGGGTAGAACAGTCGTTACCCCGTCGGTGAACAGAGTTATGGAAAGGGGCGTTCTGGTCATCATCACAAGAAGCGTACGGTGCGCGAAATAGTCAAACCCCCCATCAACACCCAAGAAAGAAGGGCAAATTTCACTGACCTCCCCTGAGTTTTCTGACACGGACAAAAACCTCCCCTGAGGTTTCTGAAATGACACTGACCTCCCCTCCTTTACGTGACAATACTAATGGATCCCCCCTCCGTTAGCTGAACGTTAGAAACGGATGGAAAAGGTGATTTTGGTCCCTAATTTAATTTTGTTTTTGTTTTATTTTCCAATTATTACCCTACTTCTTTCACCGAGAAATTATTCGTTGCCCCAAGGGCAACACGCGGACTTAGCCAGGTGGTGTCTCCCACCAATAAAAATTCGCCCCACTGACACACGATTCTTCTCTCTCCGGACACAACTTTCTCTCAAAAATCAAGTGTTCCAAATTACAATCCGTTTGAATGGGTGAGAAGATTTTATTTTTTTATTATTTAATTCTAAATGGTCATAATTAAATTTTGACTCTAGAACTCTCGTTGGTTAGTCCTAAGATATATTTGATTCTACAATTTTCTTAGGATTAATCAACGAGAGCCCTATAGTCAAAATTTAATTATGACCATTTAGGATAAAATGATCAGAAAACTAAAATCTTTCTATCGGTTCAAACGGATTGAAATTTGGAACACTTAATTTTTCAACCTGTAGTTTATATATTAAAAAATATGGTTAAAAAATTAAGTGTTCCAAATTTCAATCCGTTTGAATGGGTGAGAAGATTTTATTTTTCTGATTATTTAATTTTAAACGGTCATAATTAAATTTTGACTTTAGGACTCTCGTTGGTTAGTCCTAAAAAATGTTTGATTCTACGATTTTCTTAAGGCTAATCAATGAGAGCCTTATAGTCAAAATTTAATTATGACCCTTTAAAATTAAATGATAAATAAAATAAAATCTTCTCACCCATTCAAACGGATTGTAATTTGGAATACTTGATTTTTGAGAGAAAACTGTGTTCGGAGAGAGAATAATAGTGTCAGTGGGGCGAATTTTTATTAGTGGGAGGTACCACTTGGCTAAGTCTACGTATTGCCCTTGGGACAACGAATAATTTCTCGGTGAAAAAAATAGGGTAATGATTGAAAAATAAAACAAAAAACAAAATTAAATTAGGGACCGAAATCACCTTTTCCATCCGTTTCTAACGTTCAGCTAACGGAGGGGGGATCCATTGATATTGTCAGGTAAAGGAGGGGAGGTCAGTGTCATTTCAGAAACCTCAGGGGAGGTTTCTGTCCGTGTCAGAAACCTCAGGGGAGGTCAGTGAAATTTGCCCAAGAAAGAAAGGGACGGTTTCTGGTGACGTGTGCACTGCCGGAGGCTCTGGTACAAATCGGACGGTATCGACGAGACCAAAAGTAAAAACAGCACGTGGAAATACGCCAAACGTTACAGCGCGTGGATCTAAAACCATGGACCCCGCAATGCGAGCTTCGACGAGAAGTTTTGATGCACGTGATCACAGCAAATAGTTCACCGGATAAAAAAAAAAGAAAAAAAAAAGCAACTACTATATGTATTCCTTTTTATTATTATTATTTATTTATAGTATTTGCATCTCCATTATAGTCAACCGATAATTGTTAGTATGATCTTTAAATATATGCATAAACGAATGCTAAATTGACAAAAAAATAAACACATTTCAATGTAGGTATCAATATCATTAATCCATAGTTAATACGTATAATATATATAAATGGTTATTCACGCTTGAGACAAATTCATGAGAAAAACTACCGCAATTTAATCTAAAATATTTTGCCTCATAAAAAGAATCTAATTAAAAACTCGTAGTTGCATGATACTCCTTTTTTATCAACTTCATTTCCCTAAATATTGAAATTAACTAAGGTGCATTTTGAGTGATTATTATAAGTGCTCGTGAACAAATGTCACGTGTTGCCCAAATGACGTTCTTCCACGCGCTTAGGCTCTGTTTTGCTAAATTTTTTATTTTACGAGACAAATTATTCTTTTTAAATACATTACTTTTATTTAAAAAATAAGTACTTTTTATTTAAAAAAATAATTACTTATTTTAGTTAGTAAAATATCACGGGCCGCGACGGTGCTCCACCGAGCAATAAATAATTTTGCTTTTTGGACCACCCTGTGACTATATCTTTGCTTGCAAATAGGAAAACGGTTTTCCCCTCCTTTATCTACTGTTCTACTACTATCAATGATAAATCTGTTGCGCAGCACAGAGGAGAGAGAGAGAGAGAGAGAGTGGCAGGTAATTTCACAGAACAGAGCAAGAAGACGAAAGGAGGGATAGCTGAAGGGATAGCAAAGAGTAAACACACAGTCCCCCTTCTCTCACCGGTCCCTTTCCATCATCCCATACTCTCTCTCTCTCTCTCTCCATTTCCAAAACCCACTTCCCTTTCTCCACATTCCTCCCTCCCTCCCTTCCACTTCCAACAATGCCAAACCCAGACCCCACCCTCCTGCCCCCCATCCTCGCCGTGTCCCTCACCCTCACCTGCCTCCTCCTCGTCCTCGCCCTTCTCTACCGCAGAAAACTCTCCCGGAAACGCACCACTCCAGTCGCCGCAGATCTACTCAAACCCTCCCCCCCTCACCGCTTCTCCTACTCCTCCCTCCGCCTCGCCACCTCCTCCTTCTCCGCCTCCAACCGGGTCGGCCAGGGCGGCTTTGGCTCCGTCTTCAAGGGAACTCTCAAATCCGGCCAAGACGTCGCCATCAAGCTCATGGATCCCAACGGATCTCTCCAGGGCGAGAGAGAGTTCCACAACGAGCTCTCCGTCCTCTCCAAGCTCGAACCCGCGTGCACAGACTTCGTGGTCCCCATCCTCGGCTTCTCCTCCTCCTCCGACGGTCGTCAGTGTCGCCGCCGCCGCCGCCGCAGGCTGTTGCTTGTGTACGAGTATATGAGGAACGGGAGCCTGCAGGACGCGTTGCTGGATCGGAAGTGTCCCGAGCTGATGGAGTGGAAGAAGAGATACGCAATCGCGATTAACATCGCCAAAGGGATTCAGATACTTCATTGTCTTAATCCGCCAATCATTCACGGGGACATTAAACCGTCTAATATTCTGATTGATGCCTTTTTCAACGCGAAGCTGGCCGATTTTGGGCTAGCTCGGGCGCTTACTGAAGATGAAGTTTGTGGAGCTGTTTTGGAAATCGGCAAGGAGGGGAGGAAGGTGGGGAGGAGCAGAGAGAACGGGGATAACGATAACGGATCGATACTCGAAGAGACGGAGAGTGTTGTTACCGATGATGTGGCTTTGAATGTGGATCTGTTGTCGCCGGAGTTAGTGACAACAATGTCTTCGGATACGGGTGTGTTTGAGGCACCGCCGTCGAGTGTGTCGGAGTGCTGTTTGGATATTGCTAGTGTGGATAGTGGGAACAGGAGATGTGTTGGGAGGAAGAAGAGTTTGTCGGGGAGGGATTGGTGGTGGAAACAGGACGGGGGCAGCGGGGTCGGGTCGGAGTCGGGGAGAGTGAAGGATTATGTGATGGAGTGGATTGGGAGTGAGATAAAGAAGGAGAGACCAAATGGTGAGTGGAATGCCACACCCAGTTCAGTAGAGGGTAATAACAACACA
Organism: Rhododendron kiyosumense; assembly: GCA_019656275.1. NCBI lineage: Eukaryota > Viridiplantae > Streptophyta > Magnoliopsida > Ericales > Ericaceae > Rhododendron > Rhododendron kiyosumense. The sequence goes on along the minus strand of BPLS01000147.1, from coordinate 2,256,795 downwards.
GAGAAGGTGAAAGAAGAGCAAAAGAAGCATAGGAAGAAATTTAATTGGTGGGCTTCATTGGATGAGGAGAGAACTCAGAAGCAGAAGAAGAACAGGAAGAAGCCGCGGGAGTGGTGGAAGGAGGAGTTTTGCGAGGAATTGACGAAGAAGAAGAAGAAAAGGGAGGTTAAGTCTACTTGTGGTGGTGAAATGTGGTGGCAGAGGGATGAGTTTCTAGCACCGGAGAGGAAGAAGAGGAGGAGGAGCAGGGGGAGTAAGGGTAGCATTGATTGGTGGTTAGATGGGTTTAGCGGGGAATATCGAAGTGGAAGGAGAAATAGTCAAGATTGGACTAGTGGAGAGATCCCAAAGAGTGGAGGTATCAGTAGTACTCCTAGTATGAGAGGGACTGTTTGTTACATTGCCCCCGAGTGTGGTGGTGGTGGGAATTTGTCCGAGAAGTGTGATGTGTATAGCTATGGTGTGCTGTTACTTGTTATTGTTTCCGGGCGAAGGCCATTGCAAGTGACGGCCTCACCACTGTCTGAATTCGAGAGGGCGAATCTCATTTCGTGGGCTAGGCAACTTGCCCGGAATGGGAAGCTTTTGGATCTTGTTGATCCTAATATTCAGTCGTTGGATCGCGAACAGGCAATGCTTTGCATCACAATTGCTTTGCTTTGTTTGCAGAGATTGCCTAGTAAGCGTCCGACGATGGTAGAGATAGTCGGGATGCTTTCCGGTGAGGCGGAGCCTCCCCACTTGCCGTTTGAATTTTCCCCATCACCGCCGTCCAATTTCCCTTTCAAGACCCGGAAAAAGGCCCGGTGAGTTTACGGATGTCTGACCCTTTTTTTTCCCCAGTATTAACAGTGGAGTGTACTGTTGTGGCACTTTTTATCTAATCAACTCTTTGTAGAATTTGTTAGATGAAAAAAAAAGCTAAAGATATATGATGAATTCAGTTTGTTCTTTTTCCCTGATTGTTTGCATAGTTGGTACACTCTGCATTCTGCAAATTCTACCTTAGGATCATTTCAAAGTGCTAACTGCTATGATTAAGGCACAGACTAACTTTGGCCTTGTGCACTGGAAGTGGTTGAACTTTAGGAATCCAATGGGCAATGGAAAATGATAATGGTGTGGTAGTGTGTGTAACAGTTGTTTGCTTTTCAAGTGGTGAGGCCAGCTTAGTAATTACTTATAATTAGTGCCCTGAAATTTTGAGCTTGCCTTTTCTTTAGAAGTTAGGGGACCCAGAAAACATTTGCTTTTTATGCTTGTCTGGTATCTTCAAAAGCTTGCATTGATTTTTGTGCAAGGGAAAAGAGCTTAGTCAAAGTCCCTGCTTTTGCAAAATGATGCTGTAATACAGTGGCATCCTCACAGAAACATATGAAAGCAACACTGGTTACAATTTGGACGAAAAAGGGGTAAGGTTGTGGATATATGCAGGACATACACTTCCAAGGAGGTGGCATTCTGAGCAGTGTCAAGAAACTTGTCTAAACATATCCCATTTACTCTTTTATTTTTAAGACCGGACACATGGGACTCACGTGTCCATGACCTAGACACTGAATAACATCATGATGTTTGGAAAATTTAACCTGTGAGTCAGATGATGCTATCAAAATTATGCATTTTGATACCTATTAATTCTTTGTCCTTTAGATGGTTTTACGTTACGAATATAATGATTCAAGAAAATCATAAGAAAGTTTATGGACGAAAAGTTTAACTTCCTTTCTAGTATGTACAACGTGAAAGTGATTTCTTATTGTGTTGGTTTATTGTCTCATGCCTTTATCTGTGCTATGTAGTGCCGGGTTGATTAGGACTCTCATAAACACATGGTACTATGAGATGCCATCTTAAAAACTTGCGACAACATGTTTGTCATCGACCCTTCTGTTACCAGTATTCAGTACGTTGCTATTGCGACATAATAGGCTTCAATCAAGTTGCCTATGGAAGAAACAATAGGCTTAATCGTAACTGATTTGGGGACTGTGTTACTTTGACTATGATTCTAGCCGCCAAATCACCCGGTATGAATTCTCGCTGTAACAGAGTAAGGAATGCCGTTGGTGTATCAGTAATTCACTAGGTCAACCACATTGTGGTTACATCAAAATTCTCGTTGTTTTCAACAGAATTACAATGTTTAAACTTCAACATTTCAGTTGATTCTCAAGCTGTAGTTCTGAAGATGTGAAATGATGCTTGTTATAGATGCAAATTAGACCATAGGGGAAGGGGGAAAAGGGTAGCAGCAAACGCACTTCATTTGATAGGAACAATTCTTTCAGTAAATAGTCATCATCAGCTTTAGGATATATAAGACATATGAATACCACAGTTATTCCTTTGGTGCAGATATTATATTGATGCTCGTCACTTTTACGTAATTGTATTAGATCTGCATGGAACCAATTAGTCTTTTGGAAAGTTAAATATCTAGAGCATCTCCATCACATCATCACCCATTTCACCATTTGCAAGGTTTGGGTGCGCATTGATTGAAAAAACTGATTACCTGAATCGTACGTGAACCTTGCATGACTCATATAATTGTAAATATTGCTTTGAACTACATTTAACTTGAGAAGTTTTCTTCACAGTTCATTGCGGTGATGTTGGAAAAGTATACGAAATATGTAGAGCATTGTGATCAGGATGTTTCTGTTAATTAGGTGGCAATCGATTATACTGGTACATTTTTATGACTTGGGTCAATACTTGGTGATTGGGTCAATACGTGGTGATTTGTTTAATGCGAACACAGGTGATATAGTTCTGATCAGTATTCTATGCATCGTCACAAATTTGCTTTTTCGCTTATGTGGTTGGCTGCTTGATTTATTTTCAGTGCTTCAGAAACAAGTTGAAATGTGATTGCTAAGACTGAATGTTCCCTGGCACTTGCAGCCTAAATCTTAAGCTGCCTTTGACGTCAACTGGGGATTATGATCTTGTATTGAATCTAGTAGTACATTTCTAGAAGTGTCCCCGTGTTCCCCTTTCTTTTGTTTTTAGTTTAACTTGATTATTACTACTAATTTACTCGAGTGTTTTTTTTTTTTTTATTCCGACATTTACTCAAGTGTTTACTAAAGTTTTAAAACCATTACTAAAGTTTTCTTTTGGCTTCATTTCCTTCGTCGTATCTGTTCGGTTTGGGTTTTGAAAGTAACGAGTGGAGAGAGATAGATAGACAAAAAATTATTGGAGATCGTGCTCAGGGATTTTGAGACAGACCCAAGACGAACAAGGTTGGTCCTTTAGGCTCCGTTTGTTTGGACGTAAAATATTTTTCGGTAAAATGTTTTATCTATTTTCCGGTGTTTGGCTGTGTAAAAAATGAGGAAAATATTTTATATGTAAAACATTTTTTATCAATTGGATGAAAATAACTTAATCTAAATCTTTCGTAAGTTATTTTCTGAAATAAACTCTGCCTTCTACTGAAATTACTCATTATTCAGTTTTCTCGATCGCCAGTCTTGACCCACGTTTAATTCCAATAATCTCATATCTTTTCACGATTTAAACTTCCCATCTCCCTCTCTATACTATTTTGTTGATTTCTGAAAATATTTTTAAGTGTCAATCAAATACCGAAAAATAAAAGTTTGAAATTTGTTTTTTGAAAAATATTTTACATTATAACACATTTTATATCGAAACAAACGGAGTCTTAGTTTTTATGATTGGTACCTAATGCTTTGATGGAGTTCCCTGCTCTTAAGGATCATCTTAACTTAATAAAATAAGAACCTCTCTTTCCTGATCGAATTTCGATGATCCGAGCAGCTCAATGTGTTCAGAATGTGATTTTAAGAGTATCCGTGAGAAATCAGCCAAAAAAAAGACCGAAAAGGGCTTCATCTGAGCAGTTTTTGTTTATTTTTTATCAAACGGTTCAAATAAAAACTGCTCGGACGAAACCCTTTTCGGTCATTTTTTTTGTCGATTTCACACGGGTACCCTTAAAATCATATTCTGAACACATTGAGCGGTTCAGATCATCGAAATTCAAACGGAAAATAGGAGAAAAGGAGAGATTCTTATTTTAACTAAACTAAGGACCTCCTTATTTGAAAATGACTGTACCTTGATGTTATTCTTTTGGTTGGTAAGGACTCAGGCTCAATGTTCTTTTCATTGGGCTTCCGCCATCCTTTCAATTGAAAATGTCATTACTTCAAACTAACGAGATGGAACTCTGAATCTACTTCCTGTTTCAAAGTCCAACCTCTTAAGTCACATAACGTGCACTCAAGACGAACAAGGTTGGTCCTTCAGGCTCCGTTTGTTTGGATGTAAAATATTTTTCGGTAAAATGTTTTATTTATTTTTCGGTGTTTGGTTGTGTAAAAAATGAGGAAAATATTTTACATGTAAAACATTTTTCATCAATTGGATGAAAATGACTTAATCTAAATCTTTCGTTAGTTATTTTCTGAAATAAACTCTGCCTTCTACTGAAATTACTCATTATTCAGTTTTCTCGATCGCCAGTCTTGACCCATGTTTAATTCCAATAATTTCATATCTTTTCACGGTTTAAACTCCCCATTTCCCTCTCTACACTATTTTGTTGATTTCTGAAAATATTTTCAAGTGTCAATTAAATACCGAAAAATAAAAGTTTGAAATTTGTTTTTTGAAAAATATTTTACATAAAAATATTTTATATTATAACACATTTTATATCGAAACAAACGGAGTCTTAGTTTTTATGATTGGTACCTAATGCCTTGATGGAGTCCCCTTCTTTTAAGGACCACCTTAACTTAATAAAATAAGGACTTCCCTTTCCTGATCGAATTTCTATGATCCGAGCCGTTCAATGTGTTCAGAACGTGATTTTAAGAGTACCCGCGAAAAATCAGCCAAAAAAAAGACTGAAAAGGGCTTCATCTGAGCAGTTTTTGTTTATTTTTTATCAAATGGTTCAAATAAAAACTGCTTGGACGAAACCCTTTCCGGTCATTTTTTTTGCCGATTTCACACGGGTACCCTTAAAATCATGTTCTGAACACATTGAGCGGTTCAGATTATTGAAATTCAAACGGAAAATAGGAGAAAATGGGAGGTCCTTATTTTAGTTAAAATAAGGACCTCCTTATTTAAAAATGACTATGCCTTAATGTTATTCTTTTGGTTGGTAAGGACTCAGTGTCAATGTTCTTTTCATTGGGCTTCCGCCATCCTTTCAATTGAAAAGGTCATGACTTCAAACTAACGAGATGGAACTCTGAATCTACTTCCTGTTTCAAAGTCCAACATTTTAAGTCACATAACGTGTCCGTGCACGAGCATGAGTGTGAAAACATCTTTAAAAAAAAAAAATTCTCATATTACTTAAATTTGCAAGACCAAGAATTGAAAGCATGAGAGCAGAGTGAAGATTGAAAGCGAAAGTATAGAATGTTACTGAAGGATTATGTGACTAAGGTTCATTCTATATCTTCACTTAGATTTCTGAGCAACATAATGCATGTAAAAAGTGTGGCACATAGACATTCAATTTGGTCTACGATCTACTACTCCGTCCCAGATTGCTAGTCCATTTTGCTATTCCTAGTCCATTTTGCTATTCGGGCATCGAATTGTCTATATTTTTTAATTTATTACACATTTTTATGATAAATTCACTAACACCCCTTCTATTTCACTAAAATCACAGTACCCCTTTTGAAAATCACACTGTCCTGCTTGCTTTATCGGTTTGTGTCTCGGTTTACTCCATTTGTTAGTCGACGGTTTAATAGTAACAAAGATGTAAGCAAAATTGAAGCATGAAATGTCAGCTTTGCCCTCATAGCTTTCCCCCTTCCCCCTCTGGAATTTCTTCTTCCTTTGGTCCTCCCTCCCTCTAACCCCATGCCTTCCTTTTCCACCCAGCCGACCGATGCAAATGCAACCGCACCACTTCCATGGTAAATAGTTTTAAGTTCCTAATGTGTGTGCCAACCAAATACCAACATAATCGGTCCCGAATTAATGAATCCTAAACAAAGAGTCAATCCAATCAAATAATTTGACTCACAAACATGCTCCAAGGAAGAAAAGGAAAAAAAGACAGTGAACATTTATTACACCCAGAAATGATACTCACACAACCGTTGTGTGTGTTGTGTAACAAATTTTAACCTTTCAGATGTGTTTGAACGTTCTAGATTTTTAAAAAAAAACTCTTTCAAGGAAAAGTTTAACTCTTCCAAGGAAAAATTTGAACGAATCTTAACCATTTATTATGACAATAGATGAATAAAAATTAGTTGCGTTTGATGTTTTGCACAACCGTTATGCATGTAGAATGTTTTGACATTCCACATATCAAATTTTCCGGCTGAGACTCGACTGAAGGGATTCAACTGAAAACAGTATTTAACTACCCCACAACTTCTTTTCGGGCTGAAAATCAACTGAAAGCATTAAAAGGGTAGTTGTGATGGTAGGTGCAACTTCGTAGAGGTCACAGCTGGAGTTGATAACTACTCAACAACACTAACTTTATTACTCCTTTCCATTTTAAACATCTCCTACAGAAATTCGTACAATTGTAAATCTCAAAAAAATATGTTTTTACACATTGTTTTTTCAAAGTGCTCATTGAGTACTTCAATTTTGTGTCAGAAAATAAAAAAAAGTTAATATGTAGAATTTTTATTTTTTATTTTTGGTTTGAAATTGCAAGAATTTTCATAGTGAATATTTAAAGTGGAACGAATTGAATATTATATTTAAAACTTTCCGCATTATTATTAATTTTGAGTCAATTTTTTTCCTAATGAGATTTGCTTTGATGGGAGGAACTCAAGAAATAGAAAAATCATGGTAAAAACATTTTCGAAAAAAACTCAAATATTTTGACAAATTACGACAGTATTCAACAAGGGTTTGAAGCAATCCAACCAATCCCCTTCCAAATAAAAACCTCCCTACGACCTCTCTTCCTCCTTCTCTCTCTCTCTCTCTCTCCAAAAACGAAACAGCAATAGCTGAAGAGAACACCACTCTCGCTCCACAGTCCCCCCCCTCCATGGATCCGTACGAATTTCTCAAAATCGCCCCAAACCCAGACGGCTCCCTCACCCGTCTCAACCCAATGCCATCCGTACCCCCAACCCCAATCCCTACCCAAAACAACAACTCGATTTCCCAAATTGCCCTCTCCAAAGACCTCCCTCTCAACCCCACCGCCGCCACTTTCCTCCGCCTCTTCCGCCCCCTCCGCCCCCCACCTCAAACCAAACTCCCCATCATCATCTACTTCCACGGCGGCGGCTTCGTCCTCTTCAGCGCCACGGCGCACCCCTTTCACCGATCGTGTAATGCCATGTCGGCACAAACCCCTGCCCTGGTTTTGTCCCTCGAGTACCGCCTCGCGCCGGAGCACCGGCTGCCGGCGGCCTACGACGACGCCGTCGATGCGTTGATGTGGGTCCGTGACCAGGCCTTGGGGATCAACGGCTGTGATGAGTGGTTGAAGGAATTGGGAGATTTTTCTA
>BPLS01000147.1:2214677-2249283 GCA_019656275.1 Rhododendron kiyosumense | reverse complement strand
GGGTTTTCTTGATGGGTAAGCGCTGGAAACTAAAAGTTCTAAATTTTACTCTCTTATTTCAAATGATGACTAGTATGTCTCGTGTCTTACGCACTCTATCCTTATTTGTTTGTCTTTGGACTTCGTGTTAAATTGATTATATCTCCCTAATAAAACACAATGGAAAACACAAGGGTGTGGAGACCACATCTACTTAATCAAATACAAGGTGTGGGACTACACAAACATAAGTTGAAAGAATGGTTGAGATTCATTTGATTCAAGGGCTGATGTGTGCTATCCAATTCTTTTAAGAAATCACTCACACGCTTACAAATATATTACAAAAATATCATTAAAGATGAGTAGTGTTGTAGGCACGGATAAGCATTAATCTTTTGATAATTAGTGACGGTGCTACATTGGGGCGGATCCTTTTCACCCCAATTCCAAAAAAAGGGAGAAATAGTTTTTCTTAATGATGAGAAAAGACAAGAAAGAGTATGTTTTGTCATTTGGATAAACCTTAGTAAGAAACAAAAATGGCTCCTTAAAGAATTTTTGATTCTCACCGTATCTCACCTCTTTAATCATCCAAACAAGGGAGAGATAGCTCTCTCTTCATTTCATTTCATTTCTCCTAAAAACCTTCTGTCCAAAGGGTTGTTTTGAAAAGAAGTCTATTAGGCACTTATCGGTTACCGGAAAACTTGATTTGATTCTTAACATACATAATGATAACAGTATCGATTTTTGAAATGAACGATTCAAATCGTTAAAATAATATTTTAATAGCTTTCATTTAAGAGCCAAAGAGAGTTGAATCAAACCTATTCTTTAACTATAAACAAAATTGAGGACAAAGTTTGATTTTAACTTCACATTTCACGAACAATGAGTAACTTCACATTTTCCAATCCAAATCCTAGCTCCACTCCAATAATGATTCTTACACTCCACCACTCTTAAATTTGTCTTTTATTGCGTGATTTTGAGCACTAAAGGACAATTTTAGAGTTCTATAAAAAAAAAGGAGTGAAAATATTTTTTATATCGGTATTGTAAGGTTTTATGTGATTTTGAATAATTTGTTTGATAGAACTAATTGAAATATATTAAAGAAGATCCTTTTTGGATGGAAATAGTGTTAAAAAGATGTAAGCAAATTCTTTATCTGGTTAGAATCGAATGAGAGACAAATAAATTTGCACTGATGAAGTAATTGTTTATTTTTATCTGATAATTGTGGTATAAATCCCAACAGGTAGTAGCTCTGGGGGAAATATGGTGTACCACGCAGGTCTACGCGCCCTAGATCTCGATCTGTCACCGGTGAAGATCGCGGGGCTGATAATGAACCAGCCATATTTCGGTGGGGTCCAGAGGACTGAATCGGAAACGAGACTCATCGATGACATGATCATACCGTTGCCCGCGAACGATCTGATGTGGGCCCTGGCATTACCGGAGGGTGCAGACCGCGATCACGAGTTTTGCAATCCGATGGTGGGCGGGAAGGAGAATATCAGATGGCTGCCGAGGTGCTTGATCAGGGGGTACGGCGGGGACCCCCTTGTCGACCGCCAGAGGGAGGTCGCGAAGATGTTGGAGGCACACGGGGTGCGCGTGGTGGCCAAGTTCGATGAAGATGGGTGTCACGCCTCAGAGTTATTCGACCCTAAAAAGGCTCAAGGGCTCTATGAAGATGTCAAGGAGTTCGTTAGCTCTGCTTTTGCTACTGAGAAGAGTGATGTTGTGGAGCTCAAGTCAACAATGTGAGTTTTGCAATTGGGATTAGCCATTGGATTATTACCGTAATAATAAGCAGAATGATTTAGGTCTCGAGCGACCTGCTACGCTTCTGCAAAACAAGGAGTATTTGTAGACCCTCCGACAATCATGTTAGTTCGGAGAAAATTATGTGTGTGAATACTCCGTATTAAGTATGAACTCTCCTTCGGTGGCTAGCCCTCTACCTATTTGTAAGGTTTGTGATTTGTCAATGGAGAGAATCTAAGGGATCAGGATCCATTGATTGAAGTCCATCGCGTCCTCAATCAAAGGGACAGATCGCGTAGTCACTGGGATTCCACGTAACCTAAATCCCTCGTGGCACTCGAATGGGACCGTCGGTTACCCGAGACAGATTATGAGTCATCGTTACCCATTTTGTGTGAGTTAGATTAAGCTCAATCCGTATTAATTATTACATTCTTGATCAAATATCTTGGCTTGGAATTTGGTCTAGAATTTAAGCTAGCTTAGGGATTGAAGGATTTGATCGGGCTTTAACGATTTCCACTTGAGTTGATTTTTATCGAGGGATGTTAAACAAATCAAATTTTCTTGTATGAATGACTTTGATCATCAATTGCGAGACTTGGCGAGGATCCTACGAAAGAGGAGAACTGTTAGCATGGCCCTGGATATAGCATCTTCGTGACTTGAATCTACATTTAGGTGTGCTTTATGACGGATCAATGGAAGGGGAGGATTTAGCGTGGCCCTAACTGATCACACTTAAAAAATATACTTTTACCGTTAAAAATATTCAACAGATTAATATAAATGGTTCAGATTGAATTGTACACGCTTCTCTACAGGATCCGTGATAAACTATACAAACACAATTTTCAATTATCCAACGTGCATGTACAATTAATCATTCACCACATTTTGGTAAAACCACAGCTCCTATTACACCGGATGAGGAGAGCCTCAACTTTGATGAAACACCTGAATGGTTAGCCTTTGCATCTCCAACTCTTCCGGACGAACTGTTGTGCTAACAAAATTTCAAGCCATAGAAACCCCAAAAAAACAGAGAGAGAGAGAGAGAGAGAGAGAGAGAGAGAGAGAGAGAGAGAGAGACCATTCAACTTCATCAAACCCTCTGAATTCATTTCAAAGCTCCATCTCCCATTCCTATGCTTTTTTACCTTCATTACATTACTAAACCATGCCCGGATTCGACGCCTACGACCACCTCAACATCTCTCTCAACCCCGACGGCACTCTCAAGCGCCACCTCAAAATCCCCACCCTCCCCGCCACCCCCGACGTCCTCACCCCCGACCAGCCAACCGTCAGCAAGGATGTCACCCTCGACGCCGACAAGAAAACCTCCCTCCGCATCTTCCGCCCGACCGAACTGCCTTCCAACGACAACTCCGTCGCCAAGCTCCCGATAATCATTTACGTCCATGGCGGCGGGTTCATTGATTTCACCCCGGCTACTGCCATGATCCACGATCACTGCAGCAAAATGGCAGTAGAGATCCCGGCGGTGGTGGTCTCGGTGGATTACAGGCTGGCGCCGGAGAGCCGGCTTCCGGCTCAGTACGAGGATGCGGTTGATGCGATACTTTGGGTGAAGAAGCAGGCTGAGTTGGGAGGAGAGGGTGATGAGTGGCTTAGAGACTACGGTGATTTCTCGAGGTATGAAATTGTTTGGTTTACTACCTTCGTAGATTGTTTGAGTGTTATGAATCATCATGACGTGAACCGTTCATTTTGTAAAAATTTTCATGCACATAATCAGGTTGATTGGATAGAAGATCGTTCGGCATTAGTTTTTAGAAAATGGATTAAGTATGATAAGTTATGGTGATGAACTTAGGTTATTATATTGGTAATTGATTTTAACACTCTAGTTTTTGATAACTATACTTCACTGTTAGTCTTTCAGTGTTCAACAAACACTCGGCAAAGAACACTAAAAGACAAATATTGGAGTGTGATTATTAAAAAGTGGAGTGTCAAAATCATTGCCCTATTATATTTGCAAATTAGTGACAATCACAAACATATTACGGGAAAAAAAAATACAAATGCATGACGAAATTGGACAAATAAATTGGGACAGAATGAATAGTACAAACGAGATATCTCATTGCGTACAAGTACTTCCGAAGAAGTAGAATGCATGTCTTACGTAGGATCCTAGTGTAATTGATTGTGTTCTACCAAACAGGTGCAACCTTTACGGGGCCAGCAACGGCGCAAACATCGTGTTCCACGCCGCATTACGAGCAATGGACCACAATCTAGAGCCGATGAAGATCACAGGGCTAATACTGAACCAACCCATGTTCAGCGGGAACAAACGGACACGATCCGAGCTCAAATTCGCCACCGACCAGTTCCTCCCGTTGCCGGCAATCGACCTCTACTGGCACCTCTCGTTGCCGCCAGGAACGGACAGGGACCACCGGTACTCCAACCCGATGGCGGAGGGGCCCCACAAGGAGAAGATAAAGTCGCTGGGGAGGTGTCTGGTGGTAGGGTTCGGAGGAGACCCGATGGTGGACAAGCAGCAGGCGTTCGTGCAAATGCTGATCTTGGAAGGAGTCCCGGTGGAAGCGCGGTTCGACAATATCGGGTTCCATGGGATCGATCTGATCGACGCTCGACGGGCCGCTGCTCTCTTGACTTTTATTAAGGAGTTCGTTTGATCATTTTGTTGTTGGTGAGTTCAGTTTCATTTGATGATGGTTTCAAAACCATTTGATTTAACCATTAAAGTTGTGCTAGATTAATCACAAGGATAGTGGATGCAAGCTGCATGTTCATCTGCTCGATCATGGATGTGCTCTGGATGTGCTGGCCTCTCTCTCTCTCTCTCTCTTGCTGTGTCTTTGTCAAGTGATTCTTAGGTTTCAGAGAGATGTGTGTTTTTTTGGGCTGGGATTGTCTCTCTGTATTTGTTTGTGGTGTGCTCACATGTATAGTAGAAGACTAGGTGGGCTCTTTTTGAGTTCTTTCCTGTAATCCCGTTTTTTTCTTTCTTGTATCTCTGATCTGTTTGGATTTTTTAATGAAGATTTGCATTTAAAAAAAAATGTGGATGCAAGCTGCACCGGGAGGATGCATGGAATTTGTGATTTTATTTATAAAACTTTCGATTGGTACATATTTTTGTGCTGTAAGAGCAAATCCAACGGGGGGATGAATAGTTATTTCAGTATTAAAAAGTTGTTACAAACTAGTTAGTTGTGACTCACTCCTTTCCAATGGTGAGTTTTAAAATAGGACCGACGGAATGAAAAATATTATTGTTCCCCAAAGTGTCACACTGGATAAAATTTGTAACGTTATATTCTGTCGGTCTCTCTAGCTCTCTTTCTTCGAACTCATCTGGGCAGAGTAAAAAAATTCAAATCCTAACTCCCATATACGATGGCTGATCTTTCTCTCTTTCTCTCACTGGCCATATCTCTCCCTCTGGATTAGAGCAAACCCCTCTTTCACCAAACCCTAGAAATCACCATAGCAGAAAACTAGTAGATCTCTCTCTCACACCGGTGAAATCTCTTCATTTCTTGCCTCTATATCTCTCTCTCTCCGGCGACAAATAGCAGAAACCACAAACATTTGCAGATTCCGGCGGATAGAGGTAACTCTGGTCGTCCATTTTCTGGTAATTGAAGTGGGGTTTGATGATGTGATTTTTATAACTATAATCATTTGGGGATGAATATATCCATCCCCATATCCATCAAAATCATTTTGCATCTCATTTTCCATCCCCCATTGGAGATTAGGTTTTTGCATTTGGGGATGAAAAATGACTATCCATCTCCCATTGAACTTGCTCTAAGCGTAATAAGGCCATAGCCAAGTATAGGCACTTTGCAGGTGGGAATCAAGTCCCGTTGTGGATGTGGGCTAAAGGGATTGGAAAGAACAACCCATTAAACGGATCCAGTCCGACCTGTTTTGGGCTTCCATGGCTTATTTCAATAATGGGAACCACTTTAATGTTGTCAATTTCGTTTCGCATCGGCCCGTAAAATGGTACACATAAGTAGATGTTTCGTACCACCATAAATACCGACCTGTACCGAACGATACAGGGCTTGTAACGGGATCTTGGCTGACTCGAAAAAGAATTATGTATTTTTTTCTTTTGCTTAAAAGTGTTTGCTTTTTAAGATTATTCAACAAAATCTGGAGTTTATAATATGTTAATCATCTTAATTTGATATTATGACTAACTTTAAGATACACTACTATCAAAGTGTTACTAGTATTTAATTTATGTTTCTACTTTGAGTTTTTTTTTACATATATTAAAATTATATAAAATATATGTTATAGTTAATTCGAAACTGTACCGAAATATACACGAATAGTGGTATGTACCGTCGCAGCAGAAAAAAACAATGCACTTTCCCGTACAAAATTGATAACTTTGCAAATGGTGACTTTTTGTCCGAAACTGACAACTTTTACTTTTGGCTTTTGTCAAAGCATAACTTTGATTATATAATTGCGGATAAAAAAAAACTTTAATTATATAATTTAATGTCTCAAACTAATTTATTTTAAAATGAATTATTAAAAAAAAATATTGTATTCTTTAATTTTTCTAGTTTTATTTCACTAATTAAAAAAATGAATAAAATCTTTGATTTGATAGTAAAACAAAAAGTTATACGCCAAATAATTTAACTTAATTCTTTAATTTTTGAAAATAAAAAAACAATATGACATGGATGGAGTAAAATTTTGTTATTAGTAAATCAAAACTCGTCATCCCTTTAAGTAAAACTATGAAAATTTATCAATGCTTGCTATATAATGCGAGTTTGTTTTTAAATAAGATAAGAGAGCAAAAGTAAAAGGCATTTATAACAAAAAATATTTTCAACTTTTATCTTTTTCTAAAAAAAAAGAAAGAAATCAATAGAAATGATAAAAAATCACTAAAAATAAAAAATACGAATGACAAAACAGTCAATAATTTTGGAGATCAATTTTTTGAAGAACCCAACAGGGTGGATTTCTTTTCAAAATTCTCTCAACTTTTTTTTATCAAAATTTCCCTAAATTTGAAACAATTGCTATAGCTAGCTTCGGAGATGAAAGTTTTGATCCAAAGAAAAAGTAAAAGAAAAATGCTTTTGGAGATGAAAACTGTGAAGCAACTTGGATCCAACGACGATTCCAATTTCCAATCCATCAACAGTTGGTCAGCCAAGACTGACTCTCTCTCTCTCTTCTCTCTCTCTCTCTCTCTCTCCATCTACTATCACTATGCACACGCACATATGAGTTTCTCTCTCTAAATAGCGACGCTACGCGCCTCACTCCTCAGCAGTCATGATCGGCGGCGGGGGCGACAACTCAAAGCAGCCGTCTCCGCCGTCAGCCAACGGCGGAGAGTTCCTACTCCAGTTGCTACGTAACCCCACACCTCAACCGTCACCACCGCCGCAACCACCAGCGGCCCAAATTCTTTCCCATGACCCGGCCATCGCCGCCGTGGGACCCACCCTCCCTTACCCGCCCTTCCCATCCAACGGTCACGATATTCGGCCTCCCTTCGCCCCTCACAACTTCTTCCCACAGGGTTTTCTCCAAAACCCTAACCCTAACCTAAACCCTAATCACAGTTGGTCTGAGTTCAATCGCAACCACCAGCAGAATTTCCAATTCAACCCCCAGCCCTTAGCCGACGACATCCGACAAAAGCTAGGGTTTTTGGGTCCCACTCCAAGACCAGACTTAACCCATCAACACGAACAAAACCTCATGTTTGGCTCCTTGCCTTGCAAAATCCAAAGCCAAGAGAGTGCAAAAGCTAGAGAAACAGTTGAAGGGAACAGGCCATCGAATTTCGATTCCAACAGGAATTCTCCTAGTTTTAATCAAAACCCCGGGGAAAACTCGCGTAATTTTCAGAATCGAGAGCAAGAGCGAAGGGACAGTGGCAGTGGGGGGTGGGGGAGGCATCAGCAGATTGGGTCCTCACAAGGAGTGAGGCGTCCCCCACCCGGGTTTCCCAGCAAACCAAGTAGTCATGGGAATCGGGATTTGGGAAATAGGAGTTTTGAGAATAATGTGGATAAGAAGGGAAAGAGTGGGTTTGGTGAAGTGAGCCATAGGGGGCCCAGGGGTGCTATTTCAAACCACGAGGATGAGAGGGAAAAAAGATTATTGCCTGAACATGGAAGAAATCGCGGTGATACTAGGGTACTGGTTGGACATGGGAAGAACCGGAATGATACTAGGGTGTTCGAACGGAGATTAAGCAGCCAGCTTGATAGTCCTGGCCCACCAGGGGGGAGTAGTCTTCACTCAGTTTCAGCATCTGACATTGAAGAGTCTCTGGCAGTGTTGCATTGTGAGGTTGGAGAAAATGGAGTAAAACCTGGGTACAGGTTGCGAGATGACACGAGGAGGGGTGGTGGTGGTGGTCCGGTTGGAAGTGTATTAGATGGTCGTTTGGATGAAGAGTTTGGTTCTTTAGTATTAGAGGATGGGTCTGACGAGAAGAATAACCGGAAGGGGCATCGTAGTTGTCGTGAGAAGGTAATAAACTTTACACTTTGGGTTTTATTGCTTTTGCCCCTGTAGTTACCCTTACTTCTTGATACAAACGTCATGAATTAGTTCCACGTTACAGGTAAGTAGGTAACTTTAGTTCAATTTGGAATGATGTTGCAAATATCGAGCTTTTAGGGTAGGAAACCTTATATGAAAGCTACAAAAGAGGCGTTACAAGCTGAGCCGTACTAGAGGCTTTTGTTTAGAATGGCCTGTGGTTGTTTGTTATACTTGGTTGAATTGGTGGTTGTATATTCGTGGAGGTCTTCTACAATTTTACAAGCAACTGTTATTTCTTCGTTTGTCTGTCATTAATAACAGTACTAGTCTGAAAATTATAGATAAATGCTGATTAAGAGTTCTACTAAAACCATGAAGAGTTTCTCGGTTAGTTAGTACTAGAGTATGGGTCTGACGAGAACAACAACCAAAAAGCGCATCAGAGTTCCCCAGATATGGTAATAGATGTACACTTTGGGTCTTATTGCGTTTAGTCTTGTGGTTACCCAGTGTTAGAAAAACTGATAATTAGTTTCACATCAGAGGCAACAGTAGTTTAACGTGGAATGCTGTTGCAAACCTTGTGCTTTGATTAAGGGAAGGAAAAACTTACTTAAAAGCAAAGATACTACCAGATATTCACTCTCAAATTCAATGGTGTTCTATTGGAGGTTTCTGTTCAGACTGGCCCACAGTTCTTTGTTGTACATCATCAAATAGATTGTGCAACATTAATGGAGGTTTTCTAGAATTGCCCAAGAAACTGTTATTTCTTTGTTTGGTCCTGTGATTAATAGGTGGGCTATATTTTGTAGAAGGGATATAATAAATGCTCATAAAGGGGTCTAATAAAAACGATGAAATGGAGGAAGTTGTAATATCTTGGATCTATGGCTCTGCCAGCTTGTGCAAAACTTGCAAGTGGCTTGCAGTATGAGCACATAATATTAGGGGATTCAATTCCGCATCAATGTGGAAAAGTTCTCAAGCAGTTGGGGATGTTCACTGGTTAGAAATGGATTTGTTCTCTTTTTGGGTCTGAGATAGAAGGGAACCAGGTATACCCTTGCTTTTTCTTGTGTATCACACAGTCACACCAAGGAACATGCCCATGGCCTCTGTTCATGAGAAGCAATTGGCAGGAGAGGCCATAGGCACGAGACTCAACCAAATTTCAAACAATCCTTCCTGGCTTGATGTAGTAGACCCAAGGTTATACAAATTACATTGATGTGTGTTGTTAGAGAGACTCAGACACCCACAGGCCCCACATGTGTCTTGGAATTCTGCAATTCTCCCCATTGCACTTGTGGCCTTTCTCACACACGTGTCTTGCAATTCCCCATTATACTTGTGGCCTTTCAAGTTGGGGTCCTTTGCCAACCTCTCAAGTGTTCTAGTTAGGAATTACATAAATTCTCAGCAGATATCCTTGACCTGAAAAAAACATAAAGTTTCTGTAAAGAGATACGTGGGTGCTGCCTGCTTGTGGGCATCTAAATTTTCTGTACAATCGTGGACGTGACCGAATTATATAGCTTTAGGGATTGAGCTTTGCTATGTGTGATCAGGATCGTAGATCAGATACCAGAGGGAAAAGGCTGCTTAACCAGAGAGGGAGGAACTTCAAAAGCCGCACTGCATGTCGTAATGATATAAACAGGCTAAGTGCTCCTTTCCTTGCCATTTACGAGTCCTTAATACCGCCAGAGGAAGAAAAGGGGAAGCAAAAACAACTGATGAAATTATTGGAGAAGCTTGTTAGCAAAGAATGGCCTGAAGCTTGTTTGTATCTTTATGGATCATGTGCTAACTCCTTTGGGGTTTCAAAAAGTGACGTTGATGTTTGCATGGCTTTCAACGATCCTGATGTTAACAAGCCTGAGGTTTTGTTGAAGCTGGCAGAAATACTGGAGTCAGATAATCTTCAGAATGTGCAGGTAAACAATCTAACCTTCCCACATTTCTGCAGTGTCTCGACTGTTATTGTAATGTTAAGTTACTAAAAAGGTTTGAAATGTGTGATGCCATCATTATTTCTGAGGTGTTATTTTTTACTCTCGTTAAGACTTCAATGTGCAGACAAAAATGAAGATAAAAATTTATGAAAAAGTAAAAGGTGGTGCTTTAAATAATGGCCCTTCCTTGCTGAAATGGGGAGAATAACCCTGGACCCTGGATCAGTTTTATACTCTCTCTCTTTCTCTCAAGATGATGGAAACAATTAGGGGCATCATTCTTTTATGTAATTATTTACTTATCCAAAATAAAATAAAATTAGGGGCATCATTACTACCAGCATTGCCACCAAGCCTTTTCTCTTTTACCAGTGGCATTACTCCTCCCCTAATAATTAGCACCATTTACAGTGCATTTTATTGCATGGCTTTCTTTCTTTAACCTTTGATTCCTTTAAGTTTTTGTAATATGCTGGTTGGACCAGAGAAAGGCTAAACTACTTATATGAATTTCCTTCAACTGATTCATGAACTTGCACGGCAATTGCCATGTTTCGAAACTGTTGAGTGTTAATCATAGCTCCACCAAGCACATGAAAAGGAGTCTAGTCTGCATGGAAGTGATTTTGTTTTGTAACACAATAGTTCTTTTCCTGATTGTTTTTGTGTTGTACATAGACCCTCGAATTTTATCTTATCCATTATGGAATAGTGTAAAGTTTCTCAAGGGTTTTAGTATCATCTGTATACAGGCTCTGACACGTGCTCGGGTTCCGATAGTGAAGCTTATGGACCCAGCCACTGGATTATCTTGTGATATATGCATTAATAATGTTTTGGCTGTTGTAAATACAAAGCTTCTGCGGGACTATGCTAAAATAGACGTGAGACTGCGGCAGTTGGTTTTCATTGTGAAACACTGGGCAAAATCAAGAGGAGTTAATGAAACTTACCAAGGAACACTGTCTAGCTATGCGTGAGTTATGGCTTGAATGGTATTTCATAGGTGTTTATTTCCTTGTCTAAAATCTCAGTTGCTAATAACTTTGAAAGCTTTTCAGGTACGTCTTGATGTGCATTCATTTCTTACAACAGCGTCAACCTGCTATACTGCCATGCTTACAGGTGTGTGCCATTTTTTACCTCTTGAATTTAAAGCATGATAATCATAACGGATGCAATTGAGGGGTTCTTTGTTTTGTTTTGATGATGGTTTTACTGGTCCATATATTGTAGAGTATTTGATTGCTTTTCTTCAAGGGAGTTTTTTGTACTATTATTGTTATTATGACACACTGTTGGTCTTGCATCAAATTTGTGGTATGGATCAGCTTTAGGATGTACACCCTCCGTTCCTCCTTGTTGGTCCCTTTTGGGAGTTCCAAACTTTGTAAGGAGACATATAATGATTGCACTTACATTCTACCTACTTGGTTCGCTATTCAAGAAATTGATGCAGGAACATTGTTCTCGAGAAAATTTTAGTGAAGTGAAATAAAGGAGAAGGAAAAGTATCTTCCTGCACGTGTTCACTTGATAAAGGAAAATTGTGGGAAAGTTAAAAAGCGATAGTTTAATTGGCTAGAAAACTAGTAAAAAACAAAATTGTGTGCAAAATCCTTTTTTTTTTTTTTTGCAAGATGAGTTTTGAAGGAAAACTATTCTAGAGGGGAAGTTAGAGATGTGGGTCTTACAACTTTCTTGCTATCTGGATGCCCAAAAAATGCAGGAGACAAGCCATTCCCATACTTTTCTTTCTTTTCCTTGCAACTGGACGGGGCCTTACGAGGATAGTTTTGAAAAATCATTAAATTACTTATTCCACTTTTGGAAAAAAGACTTGAACATTTTGAAACATCCCAAAATGGAATAATGGAGGATTAGGATTGAAGTTAAAATTAAAGCTGTCATTTCATGTAATGACTGTCTGCAAACGGCCTTTTTTTTTTGCCAATCGATAAGAGAAATCATTACATCATGTATGCAAACCATGGACGCTACATCAATTGAGTGAGAGTCCACGAGATAATCCAGCCCAACAACTCAACAAACAAGATAAATAAGCTCATTAAATGGACCATAATCATTATAAGCCAAACCCAACTACAAGTTTCATTAGGGGGAGAAATAATCCCAACAAATACAAAGGGAAGAACACCCACACGCTGTGAAGAGACTCGATCTCTTGACTTCCTAATGCAATGCAATAGTTCTGGCCAACTGAGCTAACCCCAGTTGGTTGTCTGTAATTGGTTGAAGTCACTGAACATTATTCGTTCATTGTTTCCCATATATGATAATGCATTTCCATGAGTTGCGCATCACCTATCTAATGCCTATCTAGATTGTAATGGGTGTTTAACTATTTATGCACTCTCGCAAGGTGCAAGTCTCTGATGCCCACTTCACTCAAAAGTTACATCATTCACTGAGCTCAATCGATGCTATCGTTAGGAGGTGTTTGTCTATAACATTTTACTCTTTCTCTACTCTACCCCCTCATGCAATAGATAACCCTTTTGTGGTGGCCCTACAGGCGCATGACTACTATAGTACTTTATTTTATCCCTTCCAATGCCGTTTGTGCTTCTCATGAATTGTTCTTGCATTGATATATTTGGCTCCTTTCCCTAATTCATGCTGCATATTTGTGCTTCGCCAGGGAATGGAGAGAACGTATGCTGTTACTGTTGACGATATTGAATGTGCTTATTTTGATCAAGTTGATGAACTCTCTGGTTTTGGATCACATAATCGGGAAAGTATTGCTCAATTGGTGTGGGCATTTTTCAATTACTGGGCTTATTGTCACGACTACACAAACGATGTTATATCTATTCGAACAGGAAGCATAATCAGGTGAGTAGACGCCTTATATTAGTACATGGAAATGCACTTCTGAAAAATTATAGGTGAACTGAATAAATTGATCGAGTGGCAGATCATCATGTTGTGCGATGTAACATGTTTGGTCAGTCAGAAAATACGTGCATCAGTTTGAGCCTTCACTCTATTTTACTGTCGTCTCTGTTGCCTATTTACACAGCAAGAGAGCTAAAGACTGGACTAGGAGGGTTGGAAACGACCGTCATTTGATCTGCATAGAGGATCCCTTTGAGACTTCTCACGATCTTGGTCGAGTGGTGGACAGGAATAGCATTGGAGTCCTTAGGGAGGAATTCGAAAGAGCCGCAGAAATCATGCAGAATGATCCCAATCCTTGTGTAACACTCCTTGAGCCGTATGTATCTATGTCTAGTTGACTTGCTCTTTGTTTCAGAACAATGTGGTTTGTATTTATGTTGGGTATTCGCAGTGTTGCTTTCCCAGCTAATGCTATCATCGTCATTTGTTTTTGTTGCTTTCGATTTTTGGCACGTAGAATCGTATGTATAGAGATTGCAGTTTTGACTTGATTTTGAGGTACGGGTTGTAAAGAAGTGTTTATAAGTTATTTCTTGATGTAATTCTAGTAATATTTTATTTTTAGTGTTCTGCCCTAGAATTTCTTGTTCTCACTTTCGAATTTGAAGAGCTTTTAAGAACTTCGTGGTTTATCTCCTATTTTCGGTGAAGATTTGCGAGATTGAAGCTTGAGCATGTGTAGCTTATTTGATTAGATTAACATTTTGCAGCCTTTTCAAGTTAGTTTTTGACAAACCAACCAGGCCAACTTAGTTGTTCAGGACTCTTGCATCTCGCTAGAAGGTTAGGAGTTCGAATCTCAACACTTTCGTGTGACTGTTGTCCCTACAGGGGCTTTTCCTTTCTTTCTTGTTTCTACCAAATAATGGCTTATTTCTTGTATTGGTTGACTTGTTGGGCTTGGTTGTCTCGTAGGTTCTCACAATTGATGTAGTGTTTCGGATTTGTATTTTTTACTTTATATATGATATAAATGATTATTTTTTTGTCAATTTTATGAAAAAATTTCGCCTGCCATATCATTATCTTTACATTGTGTTTTTTTAGTCTACTAATGAGGGGTTAGTTCAATGGTGGGAAAAGTCCAAGATTTTTTTTGATGTTCAAAAAAACAAACAAAAAGTTCAGGTTCGAGTTCTCATAAACCCTTACCGGAACTAAACATGTTTCTAATACTATCCACACTCCTTTTGGGGAAGGGAGTATAAAAAGATTTCCTCTTCCGTATTTGATTTAAAATTTCAAAAGACGAGGATAAATAACAGTAGAAATTAATTTTCTTATATAGTACTTTGTTCTCTTGAGGTTTCCTTGAAAATTCTTTCCTTTCATGTAAACTAAAAAGTAAACAATTTCTCCAATTTCTCTCTTGCCTTTTTTAGTCTATTTTCTCTTCTTTTTCTTTCCTTTCTTTTTTAACAAGGGGATTTCCATTTTTTAAAGCTAGGGGATAGTATTTTCTCTTCTTTTACTTTCCTTTCTTTTTTAACAAGGGGATTTCCATTTTTTTTTTTTTTAAAGCTAGGGGGATAGTTTCATTTTTTTTTTTTAAAGCTAGGGGGATAGTAACGAGAAAAACTATTTTATGGAGCTTTCTGTGAATAGTGGTTTATCGAGGTGAATCAAGTCCGTCTAAAGTGTATTGGACGGTCTGAATTTAATGAAATCTTTTCCTGAAAAAGTTTCATTACAATATAGACTGTCTAATACCGAAACGAACGGTTGAGATCAAGCGTCTCCGTAAATTAGCTCTTCACAGCAGTTTCGTGAATAAGCCATATTCATTGTCCACAAGAAATTTTTCGGTGCTGGGTGGGTACATCTTATGTGGTGCCTGTTCGGCACATCCGGACCGTCAATGCGATTTTGGACTACTCAAATTTGGAGAGAGAAAAATGAAAGAGAGAGAGAGAGTGATGGGGTAAAAAGAAAGAAAGAGTTTCAATATAACTCGTCTAAAATTGTAATGGACGGCCTGGATATGCCGAGCGTGCTACCACCTGCCACTGAAAAAATTCTTCATTGTCCACACTCCTTTTTTGTTGAGATGTGCAATGTGATTCTGCGCCAGTTCCGATTCTCTCATCTCCTCACCAAATCCATGGATTACCAAAGCCACCCACAACCCCTAAACCTCGCAACCAAACACCAGCAGCTCCCCAAGGTTCTGATCATCCGGCCACCGATGGTTTTCAAGTCAATCGAAACCGAATTCTCAAAGAAATTCCACCTAGTGAAAGCATGGGAATCTCCACTTCCCGTCGACCAATTCCTCGCCGCTCACGCGCACGACGTACGGGCCATGATAGCCAGCGGCGTCACTCCGGTGAACCCCGACGTCCTCCGCCACCTCCCGTCGCTCCGGTGCATCGTCACCTCCAGCGCCGGTATCGACCGGATCGACTTGTCGGAGTGCCGCCGCCGCGGGATTGTTGTTGCCAACGCCGGCGCGGTGTTCTCCGAAGACGTCGCCGATACGGCGGTGGCCTTGTTGATCGATGTTTTGAGGAGAGTCGTTGCTGCTGATAGGTACGTTCGCGGTGGGAATTGGCTCGTTAAGGGTGACTATCCTCTTGGATCCAAGGTCATCTCTCTCTCTCTCTCTCTCTCTCTCTCTCTCTCTCTCTCTCTCCCTCACACACACACACACACATTTCAGCTACAAAACGAACCCACCTTTAAAACACAACTGTGTCCAGAACGCTTGAAAGGCACATCCATGGAACGGCTTGGGACACAGTTGTGCCTGGAGGAGTTGTGTTGGTGGGCTAACTATTCTAACGTAACAAACAACTTAATGAGTCCAGTGAACAATAAATAAGGGCATTGCATTTGAGAGCTATTAGCGTTGTAGACTATTTATCCTTGTTTGTGCTTCAATAAATTATAGTTGCTTATAATTTTATGAATAAATTTCACTGAAGGAATGCATATTGAGTTGATAGATTACTTTTATTACAGACAGGCGCAGAGCCATGATTTGCATTCATTCGAGGGGCCAAATAGAACCCATACAAAACAAAATCTTACAATAGTACTCACTCCGTCCTGCAGGGATAGTCTATTCCGAGAAGACGTGCTGTGCAATTAGGTTTTTAAATTTAAGACATGAAACGAAAGTTCTCAGTTAGTTATTTTATTTGGTGTCAAGATATTTTTAAAATTATGCATGAAAGTACTTCAGTTTTTTATCCGAAACTTGCACATCTATTCACAACAAACTATCTTTGAGGGACAAAGAGAGTATACAAGAGTAAAATTGGTCAATATATTTCTTTATGGGTGAAATCTAAGTATATTTTTTCCGAGTAAGTGATAAAATTGTGAAAGAATATTCTCCTACTATGATTTGTAATACCACCACTACAGATCGTCTCCTACTATGATGGCATGGTTACCTTGTCCTTATCTTTCATAATTACATCAAAATTGCAGATGTTATTCTTCAGATCAGTTTCTTGTGTTTGAAATTTGAATAACTGTACTGAAGAACGGCCATTGTAATTGTTTGATTCTGTTTACTACTGCTGACCTTGTACATCATATTGTCAACCCAAATACTTCTCAAATTTGTTTCTAATCTCAGCGATTGTGATTGGGTATTATACGCAAACTAGTGTGCAACCATATCTGTGTGCATGCATGCACAGTTAAGATTATAGACACCATTGTCGATGGCGGCAAGAAATATGTATGGCATAAACAGTCAGAGGTTTTTGTCATCCTTATATATCCTGCACCAAAGAAGGGAACCTGTCTGTGCTGTTAAGTTATCAAGGATGTTTGATAATGATTTATTGAGTGTCTTCTACCTGTTTATTTGCCACGGGGCTTAGTTATGGAAGCAATGTTGGTGCTGAGGCTGGAAAAAAAAGGGAGTTGTTTGCTTCTCATATATGATACTCCATCTTTGTGTACAAAAACTCGCAAACTTTGAATTCCTTTCCGAATGTGTGTCTACACAACATCATGTAAATAATGTTATTGCTAAGTCTAAGCATGATGTAGTGAGATTATTAATGATCAATGAAAACAAAAGCAGGTTTTCTTATTCAGAGTAGTGATGGCGTTTCATGATTTCAGTTGGGGGGCAAGCGCGTTGGGATTGTTGGACTAGGAAGCATAGGCATGGAAGTTTCGAAGAGGCTTGAGGCTTTTGGCTGCACTATCTCTTACCATTCAAGGAAGGCAAAACCATCCGTTTCCTTCCCTTTCTATTCTAATGTTTGTGAACTAGCAACAAATTGTGATATCCTTATCCTTTGCTGTGCATTGAATGATCAAACGCACCATATGATTAACAAGGAAGTCTTGTTGGCATTGGGAAAGGAGGGTGTCATTGTGAATATTGCACGTGGAGCTGTTATTGACGAGAAGGAATTAGTGCGGTTTTTAGTGCAAGGAGATATTGCCGGTGCTGGTTTGGATGTGTTTGAGAATGAGCCTGAGGTTCCTCGAGAGCTATTCCCGCTGGATAATGTTGTGCTATCACCGCATCGAGCTGTCTTTACAGAGGAATCCATTAGGGACTCTGCTGACCTTATGTTGGCAAATTTGGAGGCTTTCTTCTCAAATAAACCTTTACTGTCTCCAGTCAAGAATGAGTAACAGATTGATTTTTCTATTTGCCGGTTTGTTCCCTTGCATGGTTTTGAAGTTGTGTCTTTGCCTTATGCACTTCATTTTCCGTAACCGTTGAGCAAGTTCGTATCGTGGCTCTGTAGTCATGTCTGGTTATCTGGTCCGTATTTTCCGATCATGTAAGTGGTTTTAGGTAGTTGTCTTTATCTGGGTCAAAGAAAAATATACCAGTTGACATTATTCCGGTAACCATTTCATGTCACGGGTTTGTTTATTCTTTCGTTGGCGCAGAAATGGTTCACGCAGAAACTGTATACTATTGATTCCTAAACTCAAACTGTTTTGCTACCACACCAAGCAATTTGAAGTTGTTTGTATTGACTTATGAGGCAGAAGCTATGTAGAAATGCGAATTGCAGGTAATGTAATATGAGCAGTTCATCCCTTGATTATGGTCATTGGATTCCTGTCAAAATCTAACATGATTCCGTTTGAACCTTGGGCATTCTTTTTCTCATCTCTCCTTTGGTTTCTCATCCGCACATTTTACATCGAGTCTAATGATCTCAAGTGCTCAAGACATTTTGTAAGTGTGAAGGTAAATGATGTTCTACTCCGTGGAAACTGCCGATGTAAAGTTGGTCATCAAATTAAGTAAATCGGTTTTGATTTTGTTGTTATAGCCAAAGTAGTATCATTGAGTTGAATCAGCTATCAATTGCAATACAAATAAGCATGCTTGCCGCAGAATTTTCTCTTCAAAAACTATGCCTTCCATCGAATGGGCTCTTGGAAATTTTTGTACCAGAGTAGCCATGCACCAGGTCTGTTTTTACCTGGACAGAAATTTGACCATTTCATTTATTTCTGTCATTTCATTGTGACTTTGTTGAAACGTCGATAACTTGATACATAACTCGAAGATTGCTTAGAGTACCAGCACTTTCGGGCTCCAGTTTGGTACATAATTTTTTTTTTTTTTGGGAGAGCATCCAGTTTGATACTTGTGCTGCACTATTGCCGGAAACGCAAATACAATTGCTGAGAATGGACGGCCCGGATGGGGCCAACACCCTTGCTGGCTGTCCCCCGGGTTCAACAAAAAGGTCTTGGCTGAAAATTATAGAGTAGTACTGTAGCCATAGATTCGAATACAAATGTGTCTGGAATTATTGAATACATGTGGTTTTAACCCGATGCACGCAAAATTTACGCTGGTTTGTGTCTCGGCATCTGTGTCTAAAGCATTTTCTTAAATTATACGAGCAACCTGAGCTAAGCATTTTCTTAAATTATATGGGCAACCTGAGCTAGCCTGTGGCTAGAGCTACTAAACGTGCCAATCTATTCCAGTTGAAGTTCGTGTTTGTTCGTTAAAAACTCGTTTAATATTGGTTTGTTACATAAACAAATCAAGCTTGAGTATTTTTTTTGAAGCTCAATAAAGTTTCAAATCAAGCTCAAACAAGTTATAACTCGGCTCGTTTAGCTTACAATGTATAAAAAATTTGCGTTACTCGAGATTATTTTGTGTTCGGCTCGATTAAAGCTTGTTTAAGATGAACTCATTACATGAACAAACTACAAATACAAAGTTTGAACATACTTTCAGAGCTCGTTAAATTTTCCAACCTCAACCACTCGTACGACTCATTTATCACCCCTACCCGCAACTAAGTATATTGAGTATGAGCTGGGCTCGAGCTAGTAATAAGTCGGGCTCGGGCAGGCCTGCGTATAGTCCAGCAAAACGGGCTGGACCTGGGCGAGTACAACCCGCCGGAACCCCATCTGAAATTGCGTACGAAACAAGAAAAAGATGAGCTTGTGCCGAAAATTCATATGCCTCTGTGTAATTGTGTTGATAGATTTTTCGACTGTTGAATTTAAAACATTAAAAAAAAACACAAAATTTAATAGCCGAAAAAACCTTTGGCAAAAAGTACTCTATAGGGGCTGTAGGTTGGCCAATCTGGAGCTGTGGTTGGCCGATCCGGTCATCCATTTTGGTACGAACGACTGAAATTTAATCCGAGCTTCTATTGATCGAATTATAATTCGAGCCGCCTATTTTTGAGACGAACTATAATATGAGTCATCTATTTCCGAAATGAATGACCCGAATTTGCTCTATAGGGTCTGTAAGGCAGGGCTTGCCCTACAGAATCCCTCGCACAGAGACACATAGGGAGATCGGACACCACTATGACAAGGGTAGTCAAACTATGGCTGCAACTGAAGTACTGAACTGAATGAACACTCTTCTCTCTCTCCCAAAATCATGGAGAACCAAAACCCAGTGTCCGAAAACCTCCCAAAGCTGTTGATTCTACGCCCACCCCATATCATCAAGCTTTTCGAAGATCAATTCTCGGATAAATTCCAACTCCTCAAGCTATGGGAATCCCCGATCCCCACCGACCAGTTCCTCACCACTCACTGCGCCTCCGTCGAGGCCATGCTGATTTCCGGCCTCACTCCGATCACCGCCGACGTCCTCCGCGGCCTCCCTTTGCTCCGGCTTATCTGCACCACCAGCGCCGGCCTCAACCACATCGACTTGCCGGAGTGCCGCCGCCGGGGAGTCTCCATCGCTAACGCCGGCTCCGCGTACTCCGAGGACGTCGCGGATTTGGCGGTTGGACTGTTGATTGATGTGTTGAGGAGAGTTAGCGCTGCTAATCGGTTTGTGCGTGATGGAGTTTGGCCAATCAAAGGAGATTACCCTCTCGGTTCTAAGGTCCTCTCTCTTTCTATTAGGCACTACGGCACACGCATGCGAGCGTAAATCGTAAATGTAGAAAAGAGTAAAATCTTGAATTGAGATTACTGATTAGTTTGTGGTGAAATTTGGAATGAGAAAATAGAAAAGAGGGGATATTAAAATTGGGGTTTTTTTTAGGTTGTCAAAGGGTGGCTTGGAAAGATAAATTGGTATATACATACAAAAATGATTTCGGAGTCTCCGGCAATTTTGAGAACATCGTAATTTTGAAAATGACTTCGGTGTCTCCGGTCATTTTGGGGATACCGTAACTTTTAACATAATAAAATCATTATGAGTATAACTAAAACCCATTACAAGCATAACCAAATCCATCCAAGGCATAACAACATGTTATGCCTTGGATGGATTTGGTTATGCCTTAATTGATTTTTTGAATATTCCTTAGTTATACCTTATTTGGGTTTTGTTATATTTGTAATGGGTTTTAGTTAAACTCATAATGGTAAAATTATGCCAAAAATTACGGTATCCCCAAAATGACTGGGACAACATAGCATCGTCCCGTAATTTTTGATATAACAAAACCATTATGAATATAACCAAAATCCATTACAAGTATAACATAACCAAAACAAGACATAACTTGTTTGTTATGTCTTGGTTGGGTTTGGTTATGCCTTAATTGATTTTTGGATATTTCTTAGTTATGCGTTGTTTGGGTTCTGTTATGTTTCTAATGAGTTTTAGTTATACTCATAATGGTGAAGTTATGCCAAAAATTACGGTGTCCCCAAAATGACCGGGGACACTATAACATCATCCCCACACACACATATAAAGGGGCAGAACTGTAATGGGACTGGAATAAAATTTTTTTTTCCAAGCATTTTACCAGAAAAAGAATAGAAATTGGTCGGGGAGGTTAGAGTAGCCAAAGGCATTGCGATTTTGATTGAAAATATTGGAAAAATCTTTTGTCATCCTATAATAGAGATAGAGTTCTGTTAGGAAATGACTTCGGTGTTTTCGGTCATTTTGGGGACACTGTAACTTTTGGCATAACAAAATCATTATAAGCATAACAAAAATCCATTACAAGCATAATAGAACCATAACAAGGCATATATAATTTGTTTGTTATGTCTTAGTTGGGTTTGGTTATACCTTAGTTGGTTTTTTGGATATTCTTTGGTTATACTTTATTTGGGTTCTGTTATGCTTGTAATGAGTTTTAATTATACTCATAATAGTGAAATTATGCCCAAAATTACGGTGTCCCCAAAATGACTGGGGACACCATAGCATCATCCGTTTTGTTATCCTATAACCAAAAAACGACAAAATAATTAGGAAATAACTTCGGTGTCCCCGGTCATTTTGGGGACACCGTAACTTTTGGCATAACAAAACCATTATGAGTATAACTAAAACTCATTACAAGCATAACAGAATCATAATAAGGCATAATTTGTTTGTTATGCCTTGGTTGAGTTTGGTTATATCTTGATTGATTTTTTGAATATTCCTTAGTTATACCTTGTTTTGGTTCTGTTATACTTGTAATGGATTTTAGTTATGCTCATAATGATGAAATTATGCCAAAAATTATAGTATCCCCAAAATGATCGGGGATACCATAGCATCATCCAATTAATTATGTAAGAGTGAAGTGGAATCCTCGGTAAAATTTCTTCCTACCGACTGAACAAATGATTATTCATGATTTCATACCTACACCAAATTAGAGATAGATTAGTTCAACGGAAATCTAATAAATTCACATATTTATAATTGTATTTCGCTAAAACTATCTAAATATAGGCTGCTGATTTTGCCACTTCTTTTTTTGTTAACGCCACTTCCCTGCAATGGTATTTTTGGTGCAAAAATATACTTGTAGAGGAGTGGCGTTAACAAAAAAAGGAATGACAAAATCATTTCCCTAAATATATAGTGAATTGTACTAGAGCAAACAACCATGGCCCTCCTCGGATTGAAATCTTGGCTTTGCCACTATATTATCCATACATATGTGTTTTCTGATAATTCAGAGTCTGAGTGACTGAGTCCCTTATGACTGTCCCATAGGACTTGATAGGATTAGAAGTTTTTGAACAGACCTTGGAAGGAGCTAATCCCTCTCAAGCATTGACCACTAGTCCAACTTTTGGGGTTAAAAATATGTGTGTGTTTGCGTTCGCTCATGTATTTTATATAGACATAACACATTTTTGTACAGTGTGTACAGAAAAAGGTTTGGTCAGGCCCAGTTAATCATTGTACGTAATAAAGGGTTACGGATTTTAGTAAAGCTTATATTCAATGAAATTTTTTGAAGAAGGATTGAATGCTTCTCAAATTTGTTGCTTACCTTGTGGAATCGTGATGGTTAAAAAAAGTTACTAATTGTTCCACATTTTTCATTGTAGATTTAATTCTTGTTTTGCTACAATGCTTTCTGGTAAATGATTTGATGATTTTAGATGTATAGTGGAGCACAGTCCTCTTGGTAAGGAAGAAGACGGAAAACAGTGGTGGTGGTATTCTGTCTTTGCTGGTCTTTTAGTTCTGTCCCATGCTTGCGATTTGTTGACATTTTTGCGCCTTAATGAATGATTATAATTCTTCCTGCGCTAAGCAGCAGCATCTACTGCCAAATACTGTACTAATATTTTAGTTACTATTCCAAAAGAAGTGTCTTCCTGTAGAGTTTAGTAATTATGGTTGATTATGCAGTTGGGAGGCAAGCGAGTTGGGATCATTGGATTAGGAAGCATTGGCTTCTTAGTTGCAAAGAGACTTGAGGCAATTGGCTGCTCTATTTCATACAACTCAAGGAAGAAGAAACCATCTGTTCCTTTTCCGTTTTACGACAATGTTTGTGACCTTGCAACTAATTGTGATGTTCTAGTCCTTTGCTGTGCATTGACTGACCAAACCCGCCACATGATTAACAAGGAAGTCTTGTTGGCATTGGGAAAGGAAGGAGTCATCATCAATATTGCTCGGGGGGCTGTTATTGATGAGAAAGAATTAGTGCGGTGTTTGGTGGAAGGAGAAATTGCAGGAGCTGGTTTGGATGTGTTTGAGAATGAGCCACAGGTTCCTCAGGAGCTTTTTGCATTAGATAATGTTGTCATGTCACCACATCGAGCTGTGTTCACAGAGGAATCGCTTTGGGATTTATGTCAACTTATGTTAGGGAACCTGGAAGCGTTCTTCTCAAACAAACCTTTACTGTCTCCTGTTGTGGATGAATGAGTGCGTGGATTTTATCAACCAATTGCAGGTTTGTTATCACACCTTCTTGAAGAATGTTGGCTGATGCTCTATTAAGTCTTCACATATAAGAACTCGTTGTCTTGGGTTTTGGATGACAGTGTGGATCGTCTAGGGTTATGGATGAGTTATTTGAGTTGGATTTAGTTTTTATTGGTTTGCATCTCATAAAATGTAAGGATTCAAAGTTTAGACTAAGATTCTTTTCGAATAATCCTCTTTTCATTCTGATTATGAATCAGCTAAATACTGTATAAATAAAAGGCCTAAACCAGCACACTGTTTTTCCTAATATTCGGAAAACCATGTCTACTTGCATGCAGGACAAAAAGATGGCTGCAATGGTTCCTGATGAAAGGAGGACTGGATAAAATCTTTCGACTCCTGTATATGAAGCAATGTTTCTGATGTCTCCGTCGAGTAATTTACAAGGCAGAGTCTATTTATAAGTTATATTGAATGAATCTATTTGTGTGTCAAAATAATCTGATTATGGACGGATCCTTATTCATGTTGGTGAACAGTAAAAGATGATGTAGCATTGTTGATGGAAAGGCTTGGAAAGTTTTCGGTTTATACTATTGGTCTGCCTCCCTCTCATACTTTCTTGACTTGCGTGGTTTGCACAATGAAGTCGGAAGATGAGAGTAGTAGAAGGTCTAACAGACAACTTCTATTTGCAGATTCAAACCTTAAAGCTGTGTACCTCTGATAACATCAGGTATGTCTCGATATCAGAAGTTCGAATCCACTCTTAAGATCTTAGCAGAACCTCTCCTTACGTGATCAAATTCCCTGAACCTCCCAGAATTCTGGTAGACTGAGGATCGATTGATTCAGCAATTGATCATCATTTTTTTTTCAGTTCTAAGATCTTCTTTTATGTCAATTTTCAACAGCTATAATACTCAAATACTCATATTCCTCTGTTTAGTTGCGACGCATCAAGAAACTCAAGCTTGTAAACTATTTGGGTTGTCAAACCAGCAATACTCATACACTTGGGTCCTGTATAAAAGTGTGATTGTGAAGGAGGGCATGATGTGATAGTGGCCCGCGAATACCCCTAATTTTTAAAGAACGAGGGTCGTGGGATTATCATCACTACATACTAGTTTATTACTCAATAGTTTATTGCTTTTTGTGGCTGCTAAACTACATCAGTACTAGATCACTTGACAGCATAAATATATGTACAATGTACATTTTGTGAAGGAGAACAAGCTTATTCAATGTGATGGAAAAGAGGTCCAAAAGAGAAAGAATGGAAGTGGACATAGGACTGGCCTTGGAGTACCTCCCGCAGTTCATCGCCACGCATTCACGTGAAGCTCATACATTTGGTCTTGGTCCTGTATAAGTGTGTGATTGTGAAGGAGGGCATGACGTGACAGTGCCCAAAGAATACGCCTAATTTTTAAAGAACGAGGGTCGTGATCGGGATTATCATCGCTACATGGTTTATTACTTATTTTTGGTTGTTTTTTTTGTTCTTTATTCCCACTTATGGAAAATTGCTGTACACAAAGAATAGCAATTAGAGACAATGATCATATATGCTCTCAAGGAGAGCTCATACAAACCAGAGATTCCCTGGCTAATCCTGTCATAATCACGAGGAATTGTTCCATCTGTTGCTTATTAAATTATTAATTAGTCGGTTGGGAAGAATTCTAAAGCATTCTTTTTCTCCTTTGTCCAAAGTTTCATTGTTGTATATGCTAATCTTTTTTGTTCCTTGTGTCTTGAGATTAGTCACCATCAATGCAATCATGGTAAGAGATTAGGTTTATCTTTTTAAGCCAAAAAATAAAGCGATTAGCTACGTGGACCGATAATGATTAATTATATGAAGTCCCACTAACTCGAGGGAATTTTAGATAGTTCGGTTAGTACGTAATTAGAGCATCACCAATCAAGGATGTCCAATCTTACATGACATATCGAGTGATTGCATGATTTGTCTCTCGCTGCTCTGACGCCGTGTATCATTCTTGGGTGGTCTTGGTCTTCGCCTAACGGCATTGTGCAGCCTTGCGGCAGGAGTTTGGTGAGTTTGGTTTTGGTCTCCCGCCGGTTACATCCTTAAATGTAACCGGTTATGGCTTTACGTCAAGTAGAGGTTTTCTAATGGTGATGCTGTGGCTTCTGGCCGTCTTGCCGGAGATGGAGTGGTGCTCTTCCGTTTTGTCCGTTTTTGCTCTGGTTTTGTTTGGTGGTGCGTGCGTGCGAAATCGATTATAGGATTTGTCCCCATTTCGGTGATGGTCGCGGCTGATGGGGGTAGCCGGTGTTTTTTAAAAAATGTGAGGTGAGGTGTAGTGATATATAAGTTGAGTTTGTCATCTTTGTATGACGCTCTCTGGTATATTACTATATGGTTTCTCTTTTGTATCATTGTATCGTTTTGATTAATGATATGGAAACCTCTTCTTTGCCAATCAAAAAATTAATAGTAATTTACTCCCTCCGTCTCTTATTTAGAGTTCAATATTTCATTTTTGGCTGTCCCTTAATAAGTGTTCATTTTGTAAAGTTATTTGTTAAAAATTGGTACATTGTCTATTTTGTCCCTAAAAGTATATTCCATTTTGAAAAGTTAGTGAGTACAAGTGTAATGATGATGGGTAAGTAGGGAAAGTGGAGGAAAAAATTGATGTGAAAGGTATAATGATAATATTTTTTTAATAAGTTGGAGTTACGAAGTAGGGCACTTAAAAAGGGACGGAGGGAGTATCTTTCATTACTTTACTCTAAAATTTTTTAAAATAATAAATTTGACATGATTGTTGGAGTGGACATGTTGAAAATGTCAACTTCATCATGTCAAATTACCACAAAAGCCATTAAAAAATTTGACATCCGCTCAAATTTAAAGTTGCTCAAATTTAAAGCCAAGGTCGGAGATCGATGCTCTTAGTTGACTGAATATTGTTACTTGCTTTTTTCCACAACATTTACTTACTTTATGCTACATTAATTATATGGTATGACTGTTTGATTAGCTAGATACTATGCTGTTGGAGGTGCGGAGAGAGAGAACTTTCCAGAGCACAAAGTTGGGAGAAATTATTCAATAGTCCGGCGCACACACATAGTGCTCCAGATCACTCATGTGTGCATTACACATTTATATGTAGTTCATACGTTTAGTCGTAAACTCAACAAAAATAGTACTGAATAATTAGACGTTTCTTGGAGGTGCTTCTAGATGGTTTGTTCTGTATCTCGTTTTGGTTCATGTCCAAAAAAAAAAAAAAAAGTTGCTTAAAGGATAATGCTCTATATCAATATTCAGGCTTACATAAAAGAAAAGAGTTAATCAAGTCAAGGTCCTAAAATCACCCACTACTTCATGTTTCCATTCATTCTATCCGTCCGGGTTATGTTTCTAGCATAAAGTTTTTTTTTAAAAAAAAAAAATCGGCAAAAGTAACATTTTATTAAAAATAGACGAAAGATGTTTCTATTATATAGTTGATTGAAGAACCTATTTTACCCCGATTAATGCAAAACCCTAATTGGTATTCCATTTAATGATAGAGCTAATGCTAATAGACCTCTTAAAACAAGAGCCACACCTGCCTTGTCTCTCTCCTTCGTTACCCACCAGCAATATAATTACTAAATAATCTGTGAATGCAATTTAAAAAAACATGGTATATTCGAAACCAACCAAAAAAAAAAAAATGGTATATTTGACTCCAAAATGGAAAATGGCAAGTTCGACACAAAAACAAGATAAATTAATTTCGAAACCATGGAAAGTTCCGAAATTAGTCTAGACTTATCATGTTTTCTAAACTACTACAGTATCATTTTCGACAACATGAAATGCTTTTCAGCAAATGACTACAACTTAAGAAAACATTTTTTTTTTTGGGGTCAAACGGAAATATTATAGAGCTGTTAGTGAAACCGAGTCATACGACAAAGTATCATATTACAACCCATCCTAAACAGGGATAACCAAGAACCGAACTAGGTTCTAAGGCAGTCAACCCCCATGGCAGACAAGCCGCAAACGGAACAGCCCAGCCCTATTGATAAGTACAGAAGAAAAAGGAAAAGAAAAGAAAAGAAAAATGGCTCAACTGTGTAAGAATCATGCACGTTGTGCTTCCTCACATGAAAAGATAAAGGTAGCTAGCTTTTTTTGTAGGAGTAGACTATATTTGATTGAATGAGTTGATTTCTTCTCGAAAGGATCTCTATGGAAACATGGTTTTCACATTTGGAAACCACTTCTAAGGTTCCTTCAAAAGCATTTTTCAAAGTTATAAGATAATAGTACTGCATACTACAACTAGGGAAACAGATCGATTTGGCGTGCAAAAGGATAGAATTTCGTCGCAACTGGCTTTTAATTTTAATTTTAATTTTTTTTTTTGCAAATCAAAGTCGTGTCTACGCCTGATTAGCCGGTATTTGTTGATGGGAATTTTTTTGTCTCAATTTTGTAGTTGTTGAAATCAGAGGGAAGAATGAGGTCCACGTTAATTACTCACGACTTGTACTTACGAAGCCCTTATACATTTCTTTGTAGGATTTCAAAGGTTTATCGAAAGGAGTATTACTCTCTTTTTTACTGTGCAAACAACGTACGTGGTTATGCTGAAGACTGCAATAAATGGAAAGTCCAATAAAAGAAATTTGGTGGGAAAAAAAAGCACCGTTAATTGAACGTACGTAATTAAGTAAATTTGATTACTTGGGGACCAAAATAAACTACTCCGATCCTATATTGTCTAGGCCAACATTGAGGCATGCACCTCAGACTAATTCCTATAGTACCTTCCACATACAATCCTTTCACACGCAAAGAGCTGTGGCCAAAAAGAAAAAAAGAAGAAGTCCCACAATAGAAAAGACAATGGAACAAGGAGCACATCGATCATTTTCTTTATTCCTACAAATTGCATCTTACTAATTGTCGATGATTCTCTCCATGTCACGAAGATCGACCTCAAAACCCTGTTTACCAGAATAAATCTCTCTCTCTCTCTCTCTAATAAAATTCCCCACTTCTCTCTCTCTCTCTCTCTCACTCAGTCACTCAGTCAGTCGTTGTTGTTGTTGCACTGATATTGAAGCCAGTTGGAGAAGGCATCCAGGGTTTTCATGTCTGCTCTATAATGCTTCTGAGTGAATTCAAGAAGAGAACGCCATGTGAAGTCTGGATATAACCTTGGAGTAGTAGTAGTAGTGTTAAGCAATAATCCATTTGGTGGAGTTACCACCTTGTCTAGCTTTGGACACAGAAAGAAGGCCAGTGACTTCCTTGCTGTTTCATTGTTCACCACAGCTCTGTGCAAGCAACTCTTGTACATACCATTTGATAGAGCCTGCATGAAACATCAACATATTTTCCAAGTCGATCTATCATCAATCGGTACCTCCAAGTATATATTCTATCCTAAAAAGTGATCAGCGCCAAAATTTGAACTACGTACGTACGTATATAACTAGATTGTAATTAAACCAATTCGTACTATTTTCGATTATGATTGAAATATATAATAGCTTGCATGGTAGGAGTATATATTAATGCATGTATATCGGAAAACAGAAATTGGGTATATATCCAAATGAAAAATTAGCCATAAAAGTTCTTGGGATTTATTTGGCAATGCCAAATGAGTACAAAATGTGTGCTGAGGGAAATTCATTTATTTAAAAAGTAGGTTAATGATAATGGAGACATGAAGATGAATGCACAATGCAGCCACAATGCATACCTATATGGTATAATTCTATGGAATAGAATGAAACTACTCCTATTAAGAGTGTCATCGTGAGGTAGATATTGTTAGAAACGTATTGTCGTTCTTCGCGACTGCCTTAACAGCAGATCTATCGGTATGATGTCGTCGAATGTCACAAAAAGACTTAAACGAACCCTTCCTATAAACATAGAAAGAGAAAGCGATCGAAATTATTATTCCGTATGGACTCACGTACCATGAAAGTGTCCCCAATGTTGACCACAAAGGCTTCAGAACGGGGAGGAATTGAGTGCCATTTTCCATCGACAAACACTTGAAGCCCCCCGACGTCGTCTTGATGAAGGATGGTGAGGGACGTCGGATCACAATGGGGCCCAGTTCCAAGTATGAGATCAGGTTTCTGGCAAGGAGGGTAATAGTTTAATCTCATTATTGAGTCATTTCCTTTGAAGAAATCTCTGAAATGGGATGGGCCCACCCCTAGGCTCACTCCCAAAAGCTCCATTATCCCAAGTGACAGAGAGCTCATGGCTTCACAGTAATCTTGGAAAACCCTTCTAACAATTTAAAACAACAAAAAATAAAGTTTAATTAGCCAAAAACATAGATATTCTATAATTAAGAACTGAAATCGAAAGGACCACGAACATGAGGCACCATAACAGAAAATTGACTGACGTCTCAACTGTGTTAGCACCCTAACCTGACCACTCATATGCCGCTTAAGACTCCATGGCAAGTTGGCGAGATACCAACAAAGAACAGAAAACATCAGTAGCAATTGGCAAACAATGCCCACCAAAGAGAAGCATAATATCAGACATATCCGGACCAGATAAAGACCAATTTTAGCAAAACAAATCGAATCAAGTTAACCTTTTCCTGATGTGTGTATGAGAGAGAGAGAGAGAGAGAGAGAGAGAGAGAGAGAGAGAGAGAGAGAGAGAGAGAGAGAGAGAGAGAGTAGTTCAAATAAACAGATTGGCATGCATGGTTTTCATACCCAAATTTTGTGAAATCTTCGCCCAGCTTGCTTAAGAAGTAGTCCTCAACCATACTCATACTCCGATCACGATCATCACAATAGCCAAAGGACAGCGTTTCCTTCCACGGAAGCTTGGAAGAAAACCTGCCAGTAAAGCTACTAGCATATCCACAGTGATCCCCACTCTTTCTCTCAGCTCTCATCTTCTCCGGTAACGACATCCCGAAAAACAAATCCATGTTCTTGTGAGCTTCACTTATGAGCTCCAAACTAACTCCATGATTTATCACTTGAAAAAACCCATGCTTTTTGCACGCCTCATTGACAAGCCGAGTGGCGTTTGAAACGGCATCGGGGTCGCCGGAGAGGAAGGCGCCCATGTCGATGGGCGGGACGTGGAGTTCCGGTGGTGGATCCGGGCTGGGCCTTTCATGGTCTGGCCATATGAATTGAGCCGGGATGTTATGTTCATGTCGAAGAATAGAGGAGTCGAAAGAGATTATAGGGTTTGGTTGATCAACTGGGGTTTCGTTAGGCATTGGTAGAAGATCGAAGTGGTTTGGAGAGGTCAAGGTAGAGTTTTTTTTGTTCTAGTCCTATGTTTTCTGTTCTGTTCTGTTCAGGGTTTGAAGAGGCTATATATTTATATATAGGAGTAAAATGTGGTAATAGTGACGGTCATGTCAAATGTTGTGAGTCCCACTACCATTACATTGAATTTAATTAATGGTTGAGTTTAAGGAATTTCCATTAATATATACTCCTTCCGTACGTCCCAATTTATTTGTTCCAGTTCTATTCTAACTAAATTAAAAAACTAATTATATCTTTAAAGTGATAATGAATTTTATATCCAATATGAATTTTATTTAATAGATTTTGATTTTTTCTATAATTTAATATTTTTGAAATTACCTAAAATATTATAAATTACAAGATATAATTATTTGAAAAGTGACACGAACTCCAAAAAATAACAAGTAAAGTGGGATGGAGGGGTAGATAAATAGAATTTGTGGGTCCTACTACAAATAATTATTTATTGTGGGTCCTACTACAATTTTTTTTCATCAAACTTTAAGTTGTGGGTCTCACAAGGTCCAAGTCATCTAATTCGAGTGTGGAAAGATAGAATTTGAGGCTTAATTAAGTTTAATGTTTTGGGGCTTATATGAAGGGAATGTTATTTAATACTTTCGGGAGTATAGTTTCTCCTCTCACATTGCATGTGGGGTTAGTTTCTCCTCTCATATTGCATGTGGGGTTCACAAGATGCTCATATGTAGGTCTGACATATTATGTGACGGGAGGGAGGATGCTCTCGGAGCTCATAATAACTACCCTATATGAAGGCCGAATTCTTGAAGTAATCCCTCCGTTCTAGTTCTTTAGTTCTTTTTTAGAGTCCGTGTTATTTTTTAATTGATTATATTTTACAATTTGTAATCTTTTAGATAATTTTGAAAACATCGTTTAAAAAATATCATTGAGATCTATTAAACAATATCCATATTACATATAAAAAGTATTATCAATTAAAAGTTATAATTAATTTTCTATCTGGTCAAAATATGACGAGGGACAAAAGAAGGAGACGGAGAATAATAAATTTAAAATATTGTGGGTTTAAACAATGTCCGTGTTTGTCATGTTGTTTGTGTTGTGCTCTGTTTGTGGGTCCTCCTATTACTAAATCAAAGTAGTCATTTATACTCTAGGTAGTGTGGGAGACAGAATTCAAGTTTAACGTTGTGGGGCTTACATCCCAAGATTTGCACCATAGTAATTGAATATATTTGTAGGGTCCACAACACTTGTGAATCCTATTGTATTAGGGAAATATTTATCACCCTCATTTTTCTTGATAATGCATTATATTTTGTCTTTTAGTGAAAAATTTTCATATAAAAATTTCATAAAAACACAAAAAATGGAGTGTGAAAATCAAGACAAAAATGGTAATAGACATAATATAAAGGTAATGATTTTCATACTCCATTTTTTGTGTTTTCATGAAATTTTTAATTAATGGTTGTGGGTGTCACAACGTCCACGTCAGTTAATATAAGTGGGGGGATACATCAATGTTAGCATTCTCCCTATTTTTTTATCACCACCCTGTTCGTTTTGGGTTTTGAGAGAGGTTTTTGGAAGGAGAAAAAAAGATAGAGAAAATTTATTGGAGATCGTACATAGAAGTTTTTAGACCACAAAACGAACAAGGTCCAAAAGTCGTAGTAAAATTCACCTTGAGTGGATTTGGACGAAAATTAGCATCAGCAAACATTGTTTTTCATCTTGTAGCTACATGGTCATGTGGTGAGGGGTTAATTTAACCCTACATGGTGTGGAGGGGGTGTTTTCGGGAGACAATAACTTAAGGCTCATTTGTTATTGAAAAAATCAAGTTGTTTTCACTAATTGGTAAGTTGTTGAAAAATGTCAAGTTGTTAATTTTCACTAACTAATAAATTGTAGATGTGATGCAAATTAAAATTTTTGTTTAGTGTGAACAACTTGTCAAAATGCAATACGTTATAGCCCAAAATTATTATTGGAAACATGGCGCCGCGTTTCGTATATATATGGAACTCCCTCTTTGATTATAGGTGTATACATATGAAAATAATTTTGCCGTTATTCAACATAATGGGATCATAACTCTCCTTCGAAGAAGTACACTCTTTTTTCAAACTAGTCGCAAGACATTGAAGGTAAGGTGGTTCCAGTAGAGAAACGCTACTGGTGTACTATATGATAAAAGAGTACCCATAAAATTGAAAGGAAAATTTTATGGAACTGCCGTAAGACCAGCGATACTTTATGGGATAGAATGTTAGCCTATTAAGAAACAACATGTGAGTAAGATGAGTGTAGCGGAAATGAGAATGTTGGGGTGGATGTGTGGTAAGACTAGACAAGACAAGATTAGAAATAAAACAGTTCGTGAGATAATAGGTGTAACACCTATAGAGGAGAAGTTAAGGGAAAATAGACTAAGGTGGTTTGGACATGTCTATCGTAGATCAGAAGATGCAGTAGTTAAGAGAGCGGATATGATAGCTCTAGGTAGCAATGTCACGGGGAGGGATGGACCTAAACTGATATTAGATACTGTAGTGCGCAAAGATATGAGTATAATGGGTGTGTGCGAACAAGTAGCCCTTAACTGAGCTCAATGGAGAAAACAGATTCATATAGCCGACCCCAAATGATTAGAACGCAAGGCTCGGTTTGGTTTGGTTAGTCGCAAGACATCGAAGGTATAGTTCGTTTGGCAAGAAGATGAATAAAATGGGATTCTGATCGAGCATGTCTACGGTGGTGGCGGAACTGGGATTAAAAATCCCAAGGGCCGAATCATAACGGAAAAAATTTTAACGTCAAATATTTCTCTATTTCTTACTTAATAAATAAGTAAAAAAACGATTACCACTACACTTGTCTTTCCATAGCCGAAGGATAAGCCAAAATACATTTTTTAAAATTGATTATCCATAAAAATAGAACAAAAATGATTTAACAATCTATCAAAGTAGAACAAACGTGTTTTCAAAATCTCGAAAATCGTTTAAGATTAATTGACTCTAAACTAAATTGCATCACAATTTTCCTTTTGATATATACAATTACTTGTCTGCTGAAATCGAACATTCAAGCCAATTAAATAGATCAATTTTCAGTCGATTCAATTAAAGAACAACACAAAAAGCAACAGGATTGGTACGTATGGTATCTATACGCTCTCTGATGAATATAATTAGGGGTGACACCGGTCCGGTTTCAACCGGTTTGAGTGTATTTTTTGGTCGAAACCGATTATCCGGTTTGAGATTTTTAGAAACCGGAACCGGTTGAGATAAATCGTCCGGTTTCGACCGGCTCAACCGGTTTTGGTCTAATTTTCATTCATGGGCCATATTTTGGGCCTAACACATAAAAAAATTAACAATTCAACCCATAAAATATCAACCAAAAATCTATGATTCAACATTTTTTTTGGGCCCAACAAAAAGGGATCAATTTTGAGCCCAATACATCAAAAAAACCCATAAAAACAGTTTTTATATAATAAATATATTTATTAGACCAATATACATCACAAAATATCAAC
>BPLS01000147.1:2148476-2214277 GCA_019656275.1 Rhododendron kiyosumense | reverse complement strand
CCTAAATATAATACTCTGGGAGCACGGAATATGTTATCAACTGTTAGTCTTTATTCCTATGCGTATATGCCATTCTGTTTGTGATTCCAAACCGTTAAGCGAATAAACTCTTCTACAACTTCACATACACTTACATATATAAATACATAAACTCTTCTTACACGAGTAAGTGTGTGTGGTTATAAATTAAGGAAACTGATTTTTACGCTCCAGTTTTTACTGATGGCGCTCCAAATTTAACGTAAAATTACTAGTAACCTCATGAACAAAATAAAACGTATCAGAAAAAAGTAGATCGCGAATATCAGTTTTGTAAATTAATTGCCAGGAAAGCCGTACTTTTCCGTCCCGCCCTTCAGTTCTTGACAACTCAGCAAGTTATAAAAGCTTTGGGAAAACATGCGGGTACATTTCACTGACACAGAGCCTGAACTCTAATAGAATCACACTGACACTCCTATTAGTTTCCGAAATTACAGTGTACTCCCATGCAGATACTTTTTTGTTGGGTGAGGTAAAATTTTACTCCCTCCGTCCCATTTTCATTGTCCATTATTACTTTTTCACTTTTTTGTCTCTTGCGTATCTTTCAATCTATAATATTTTACATGATTTTGACATTTTTGTATTATAGAACAAATTAAAATCTATCAAATAAGATCCATATTGCATATTTTTGGAGATTCACATTGAAAGATATAAGCGATTGAAAACTGCACGAATATCAAAAAAAGACAATGAAAATGGGACAGAGGGAGTATTAAAACAAACCACATTACACAAGACGGGGCATACCCTTGTCAAACCAAATCGTACAAATGGACATCAATCAAAGCTTGAAAACAAAACATTATAAAACAAAAAGAAGGAACCAACAACAAAAAATTACATACTATCAAAAACTTTAGCTGGCACATTCCATTGAGAACAAAGAGCCATGTTAGGGCCTGACTTCTTGATTCTTCACTTAGAACTAGCACATGTACAGATATCAGTTCATACTTTGATCTCCAACTGTTGAACAGAGCTCGATCCAAAAGCTTTTGAAGATTCTGTCATTCCTTTCACCCCAAACATGGTAAAGGAGAATAGCCAAAGCAACTTTTGATAATGAGCACGAAAATTGAGGGCCATTATTAACTTGAAACATCCAATCCATGATTTGGGGCAGTCCATTGAAGGGACATTGAAACTTTAGGTCTGCAATGATTTCCAAAGTTGATAAAAGAAAGAGCAGTGAAAGATTGATTGGGTTGAATTAGAGATGTAATAAAGGCTGAAGTCTATAAACCAGCACCTTGGAAATACATTTGTAAATGACATTACAACAAGTTATTGGCCGATAATCTTTGACTGTAGATGAGGTAGGAATTTTAGGGACTAAAGAAATGACAGTAGAATTCCATTCACGCAACAAGAAACTAGTATTAAAGAAGTGCTTTAATGCCAAAGTGACATCAGGCCCTACTATCTCCCAATTCTTGTGAAAAAAAGAAGAACTATACCCATCAGGCCTTGGGGCTTTATCCCCATTTATAGAAAACATAGCATTCTTAATCTCAAGATTAGAGATGGGATGAATTAAAGCATTACATATTTCAACAGAAACTCTAACACCAACTGCCCGTCTCAGTTCAGCACTGAAAGCACCACCAGAGTTAAAAAAAGAACCTAACAAGCCCTGATAATACCCCAAATTTTCATCCTGAATATCCTGAGGATTTTCCAATCTAACACTAGAGTCATTGACCAGGCTTAGAATCTTACTCTCTCCGTCCATTTTTAAGTGTCCCACTTCATAACTCCAACTTATTAAGAAAATATTATCATTACACATTTCACATCAACTTTTACCTTTACTTTCTCTACTTACTTTCTATGAAGACATCATCATTACACTTTTACTCACTAACTTTTCAAAATAGAATTTAAATTTAGGGACAAAATGGAAAATGTACTAATTTTTACCTACTAATTTTACAAAATAGACACTTATTAAGGGACAGCCCAAAATGGATTACTGAACTTTAAAAAAGGGACATATGGAGTACTTTTAGACCCATGAGCAGACATTTTTTGGTGAAAAAATCTAGTGTTTTGTTCTCCAAGGGAAAGCCATTTAACTCTAGATTTCTGCTTTTTGAAACCTTCCTCAGCCAGACTTAACTCCATATAATTCCCTAAAGCCACTTTCTCAGCTTCATATGTGGATACTTTATACTCCCTCCATTCTAAAATGGATGACAATTTTTGAAAATTGTGTCCATTTTCATTACTTATATCTTTCAATCCATAATCACTGTGTTCGGTTCCCTATTTAAAGTTTTTGTTTCATAAAGTTCTTTTAGAATGCAAAAAAGTTGGTGGGGCCAAAAGGTGTTTTCAAAGGCCGGCAATGTATCTCTTTGACTTGAAAATCTGACTACACAGTAAAAATGGGCCCCCACCACTCCCACCCATCTCCCTCATTTCCCCAGCTTTTCACCTATGAAGTCAGGAGTAGCTTTACATGGAGGTTGGGATGAATTTTCAAGAGAGAGATGAGTGGTTGGGATGAATTTTCGAAAGAGAGATGAGTTGGGAGTAATTGAAGAGAGAGAGAGGAAGGGATAGATTGTGAACCAGACAGATTGTGAATGGGACAGATTGAGTAATTGAAGAATTTTCTTTTCAGGTAAGTCTTAGTCAAGGGGTCCCACTTATTTTTAAAATAACTCATCCAATCACATATTTTTACATTTTAACTCAAAATTTTCAATCCAAAATTGTGAACCAAACACAGCGAATGTTTTTCATGAGTTTGAAAACTTTGTATAATAGAACAAATCAAGAACTATTAAACAAGATCCATATTGTATATGTTTTGAGATCCA
Source organism: Rhododendron kiyosumense (assembly GCA_019656275.1). NCBI lineage: Eukaryota > Viridiplantae > Streptophyta > Magnoliopsida > Ericales > Ericaceae > Rhododendron > Rhododendron kiyosumense. The sequence goes on along the minus strand of BPLS01000147.1, from coordinate 2,211,404 downwards.
TATTGAAAGATATAAGGAATTGCAATTGTCACAGACATCAAAAATTGACATTCAATTTGAGATGGAGAGAGTAACTCTTTTGTAACCAAGCAAAAGTTAATGACATCAGCTCACATGGACTTGTTAATAAAATTTGGAGTGAATTTTTGAAGAGAAAAAATTATTTTTCTTTTTTAGTATTTTTTAATTACTCTCACTAAAACAAATTCGAAAACTCAAATATTTTGATGTGAAGTAATAGGCGCGTAAATGTTCACATACGCGCCCCCTAATTTATTATTGTTAAGTCTATTTATTTTATTACTCGGTGTTTTATACTTAATTTTTGTGTTGTAGGTATTTAGAGGATTTGATAAAAGAATATGCAGAATTAAAATATTATATGGTGTTAGAATCAAGTCCGTTTAAAGGTCATATATTTAGCGCAGAACTAATTAATCCACGGTGATTGCTGGCAAAACAATTCTATTTACTTTGCACATGTCTTGGTGGGCCCAGAACCAATGGATTTATTAGTTAGATCAAAGAAAAGAAAGGCCCTGGAAAGGCAATTATGGCAGGGCCCAAGTGACCATCCCTAGTTTTTTTTACAAGTGAGAAGTCGGCAGCAGCACCTTTAAAATGGGGTTGCCGACTAACTAACATAGGGGGCGGAAGAGAATGGAGGCGACGACAGAACTTCCGAGTATTGTTTATTTTTCTTTCAAAGTTTTTCTTTCAAGTTTTGAAATTTTGTTTAATTACTCGCACTTCGATAATTCATTTTAATTTTTGTCCTTCATTAAAGTTGTTCATTGATATTTGTTTATTAATTTATTTCTTTGGCTTACTTTTTTATTCGGAAGCATGTTTCAATTTAGGGTTTCTTTTGTTTACTTAAAGATGAGTGAGTAGTTGTTTAGGTAGGGTCGCAGGGTGATTAGAACACTGTGGCTAGTTCGGGCACTGCTTCTATTTTCAAACAATGAAAAAGATAATTTAAGATTGAAAAAATACTTCCCGCAGACGAACTCGGGCATTGTCGGAGCTCATGTGAATTGGGGAATGGGGGTCCAAAACTCATTCTCTGCTGCGCATGGGTAAACGGCGACCATAGGATTTCGCATCTTGCGGGGTATCTTTTTCAATCCAAAATTGAACGTTTTTAAGATGGAGCAAGTTAATCCGGTCTGGTTACGAATGCTATGAACCTTACGACTATACCTTCTTTTAATTATTTAAAAAGAACAGTTATTTCTTAGTTTTAGTTAATTCTCAATCAAAACGATAAAGGGTGGCTACTTAAGAGCCCGTTTAAAAAGTAACAACCCGAGTTTTTGAGCAACACACATCACCGTCTCTGTGGATTCAACTCCGAACTTACCGGATATTGTACTACGTCAGTCTCCGCCCTATGGGGCAACCCATTATTTTAGGATTAGGAAATCGTCAAGCATGAAGTTTAAAAAATATCTACAAGAAAGTAAGGCTCCATTCTCTTTAAATGTTTTTCTTTTTTGAATTTTTATTTTATTCGCTTCATATATTTTGGATTAATTATCTATCGAAGAAAGAAGTCTAAAAAGTACAAAATTATGACCAAAAGCAAAAAAAAAATTCATTTTAAGAGGAAAAAAGTTCATTAAAGACGAAAAAACTATAAAGTACACAATTTTTTTTTTTGATTCTTAGAAGAATGGTTGGAGTATAAGTTTGGGGGGGAGAGAGAGAGAGAGAGAGAACTATTTGGTATTTTTCATCTTTCAGGAACTTTTTTTTTTTGCTTTGGTCATAATTTTTTTACTGTTTATACTCCTTTCGTCGAGATGAACAATTAATTCGAAACGTATGACGAGAATCAAATGAAAATTCAAAAATGATGAACGAAATACACAAAACGACATGACAAAAATTTAAAGAGAATAGAGCCTTCGTTTCTTATACATATATTTTTTAAACTTCACATCAAAATATTTGATTTTTTGAATTTGTTTCAATGGGAGTAATTAGAAAATGAAAAAAAAAAATTGGCCTTCACTAGCTTACAAATTCAGTCCAAAAATTATTAACAAGTCCATGTAAGTTGATGTCATGAACTTTTGTTTGGTTATAAAGAGTTACTCCCTCCGTCCATTTTTAAGTGTCTTATTTCATAACTCCAACCTATTAAAAAAATATCATCATTACACCTTTCACATCGACTTTCACCTTTATTTTCTCTACTTATCTTCTATGGAGACATCATTATTACACTTTCACTCACTAACTTTTCAAAATGGAATTTACTTTCAACGGCAAAATGGAAAGTGTACCAATTTTTGCCCATTAACTTTACAAAATCGACACTTATAAAGGGACAGCCTATAATAAAATATTGAACTTTAAAAAAGGGTGGATGCAGTACTATAAAGTAAGGGAGTATACTGTAATTTTGGAGAGCAATGGGGTGTGATTCTATTAGAATCCAGGCGGTGTCAGTGAAATGTACCCGCTAACTGCTGAGTTGTCAAAAACTGACTGGGGGGGGCGGAAAAATATGATTTTCCGGGTGAACCGGATGGAATTTAATCTCTCACACAACAATTTAAACACAACAACTTATACAATTTCTCACATATATGTGAGACCCACACATAGTAGTATGTGTGGAACCCATATGTATGTGAGATGTTGCGTTTGGTGTTGTGTTTGAATTATTGTGTAAGTATCATTTTTCTAATAATATACATTTGCATGGACTCTAGAGGTGTGTGTGTGTGTGTGTGTGTGTGTGTGTGAGAGAGAGAGAGAGAGAGAGAGAGAGAGGGGGAGATTTTTACCTCAGATGCCTTCCGCCACCAGCTGGATTCTGGTAAGATATGTTGGTGTAACATTTTAAAAATACAACAACATCGGGCAAACTTTTGAAGGGTTCTTGATTTAACATTTCTAGCTAGTTGTTTGGTTTGAAAGAAAAGCTTGTGGGTAGCGCAGTGATCGAGTTTATAAAGCTTTTTGTTATTAGTTCCATATCATTCATTTTGATGCTAGTTACGAAACTGCGTATTGTAATATTCAAATTGAATCCTAACTTCATCGTTTTTATTTCTCGTTAAGCTTTTGTTATTGTACGTCTTAGCTTCACGCATTACAAAATCAGCAAAACCAAACAGCTCGCTGATCTCTACAAGCCTTTCTCTCAATTATTTAGAATCGACTACATGAATTCATTTTTAGCAGTTCATGTTTACGCGCGAACAATGAACGTCGTTGCTTTAATCCATCCACCAATAATAATGATGGCTCATAAACTGTTCAATAAACCACAAGGTATACTCACAAGTAGTACTACAATACTGTGATTTATGAGGCTTACGTCTTAGCTGGCTCCACTGACCAACAATAATTGAATTCATACCGCGGAGAGAGAAGCATGTGCAGTTCAATCTCAACTGTTCATATTGATAATAAATGGTTTAGATTTGTTGAATACTTTTACCATCTCTATTATAAAACAAAAAGGTGTGAGGACAAGTTATTGAAACGGCTTAGATTTATTTGATCCAAAAGCTGTAGTGCATCATCCCACTTCCTGGTTAAGTGTCCATGATTTTCACCTAAATCACACAATTGTCATTCCCTCCCAACCAGAATGCGTAGTGTCATAGGCATGAATTAGTACTAGTTATAAATATGAGAAGACCATGAAAAATACTATCCAACGGTAGCGTTCACATGCCCTGGACTGCATCTCTGCGGTCCAAAGCCATTTCCCGCATAAAACTCGTACCGAAAACAAAAGTAGTAAAAGCTTGTTCTTATAGTACATCGGCATGTAAACATCAAGAAAGTTGGAGTAGGTACAAACTCAAAATCATTAATCTTAAGGTACAAGGGAAAAAAAACAGATAAGAGAGAGAGAAAAATCATAGCAAAAGGAAAGACCAGAGATAAGAAGAAGAAAACAGAAAAAAGTTGGCCTTTTTCATGGGAGGGCTTCGGGGGCCGGCCTCCACCATTTGAAGACAGAGAAAGTGGAATAGACGTTGAATCACAGCCAACAGAAGTTGTAGTTCCAGAACAGACAACACGAATATTACTTCAAAAAGCAAACCAATCGAGTGTCAACACCGTACCCGCATTAACGAACCGAAAAATTCATTTGACAGATTGATCTGTGGATAGAGAGGAACAGGAACTTGACAAGATAGATCGAGTACTGGTGGGGATTTTGATTGTTCAGTTTCTATAGCTATTGGGGAGCATAAGTATCCGTGAATCTGCCAATGGTCATTGGGGGAGGGGGGGGAGTGGGGGGCGGGGGGAGAGAGAGAGAGATGGGGAAAAGTTTGGTAAGTGGGCTAAAAAAGGGTTGCTATTATTTTGTGCTAGAGAGATAGAATCCAATCAAATTCTCTACACTTTGGGAGATCATACTAGAAGAAGTTCGAAAGTGGTTAGCTGTTTCAAGTACCTTTTGAAAAGGTTGGTGTTGGAGCACCAGAACCTCCCCAGTGGGATATTGATGAGGGAGGACTATAACTGTTCAACAAATCATGCAAGCTACTCGTTAAAAGTTTGTTGGAGATCAATTTATGTTCAATTTAGTAAAATCTTGGTCTCGGTAAACTCAAAGTTGAAAAGTTTGTTTGATAAAAATATTGGGCACTGAATTAAAAGAAATAATGAATTCATTTTAGTTCCATAGTCATAGTGATACTCTTTTGATTTTACTAATGGTCATCATATATTTGGGGTTGTGGGGGTGAGAATGGTGGTGGTGGTGGAGTGGTGGGAAGAGTGGTGGTGGTGGTGACGACAACAGAGTGTTTGTGGTGGAGTGGCGATGGTGGTGGCAACGGTGGTTGTGATAGTGGTGGTAATGGCAAAGTGGTGATGGTATCTATAGAAGCAGTGGTGGTAGTTGCGGCCAGTGGTTGTGGAGATGGTGGGGGTGGTATATAGAGTGGTGGTGGCGGCGACGACGACAATGATAGCGGCGGCGGTGTGGGGGGTAGTGGTGGAGGAGGAAATAATTGAATGCAAGGACAAAGTTCAGTCAAAATTAAGTAACTCAGTTATCAACTTAATTCATTCAGTTTTAAGTATTGAATTTGGATTATCAAACAACCCCTTGGTAATAACTACAACTTCAATAAATGGACCAAAACATTAGGTGACCAATTAGGGCCTTGAAAGGATGTTTTTTTTTTTTTTTTAATGAAGGTCAAGAGGGTAATTTCACCTACCAACTCACCTAGGCAATTGCTGATTAGGGTTGAAAGGATGCTTGAGCAACACTTTTTCACAATAACAAGCAAAAAAGCGATCAGTTTTTCACCTATTACGGCGATAGATGAGCAGAAGCGCGATTCAGGAACGTCGGTCCTAGCTAGAATATATAAGTAGAGCACTTGGTCTAACAGTTGTGCTGTTGCACTCAGGTGCTGTGAATTTGAGTTCAACACATATGGCGAAGATTTTGATACCCTTCTTGATGAGTTGGGTAGGATTTGAATAGTAGTATTAGTTTCTTCCAACATGTGACCAAGAAACCAAAAAACCAGGAATGTAAGCAGTAAAACATGCAATACAATTAACTCATTCTTGCCCGCCACATAAGAGAAGTTGGCATCATTGACTCAATTTGAGACACGAGAAATGGAAAACCCAAGTGGACAAGTTGAAAGAGCCCCATGCGTATGCCTGTGTGGTGGTGTTGTTCATGAATACATGGAAAGTGGATACAACTGATGAAATGGAGTCATTCGGATGATTTGACCAACTAATCATGTTGGTGACGAATAATTGATATTCATTGCATTTGTACAGATTTGCAAAAAGATGTTTCATGCCATGGAAACAAAATACCACTTGAAGTTGACTGACTTGGCTTTCCATAAAGCCAGCAATCAAAAGTGGCTGAATCCAACCTGTTAATTAAGCTGCTAAACATGCAGGAACATGCAGGAACAGCGCTCTTGTATCTCTCTGCATATAAGTACGTTCTACCAAACTGAAGGAACATTTCGCACATATACGATTACATACGGATTGTTAAACCAAGTTAATCGAAATGTCAAACCAAGCGTTAAAAGGGTAGATTAGACTAGACGGATCAACAAAAATTTAACAGAAATTTTACGGGGCTCACTACAATACAGAGCACCTCAAACTTTTCACCGTAAAACTACTTTTCAGAAAAAAAAAAGAACGCCTACAAGCGTCATTGCTCTTCCTTCTGACATTGCTTGCACAAATATTTTCGAAACAGTAATATGATTACCACACAACGATCAATTATAAATTGCTGAGAGATTAATGAAGTCCTACACATAACAATGCATCCAATAAAACCTGAATTAACATGAACCAGAAAGCAGAACCAAATAAAATGCGCAATGCTCGAGAGAGTCTGGAAATAGAATTGAGATGTGTATTAAAGAAAACAGCTAAAGTACCTTCACTCATTCACAAAATCTGTTAAAAAGCATTGACGAACGAAAGAAAGAACAGGCAAACAGTGACATGACCAACCAACATAACTAAAAAGCTAATCCAACTACATAAGAAATCCATGTCGATGCACATTAAATATCACAACAATGAGAGCTGCCATTCAAAGAATACACAAATCATATTCCAATGAAATCTATAAGGTTCAATTCTCCAGTCCAAACCAGACAGCTTGAGAAGCAACGTCAGGAGACAGTTGTTACAGGTCAAACAGCTATACTAACCCCAGAGGGAGGGGGTGACGAAAAGAAATAAATTTCAATCACACAAGAATAAACAATTGAGGATTAGGGTATGGGAAAATGGCACATAATAGGTAGAACCCCTCCCTTTGTCCTAAACTAAATTGAACTGAAGTAAGCCTCGAATTGGACAGACGAAACACCAGGCAAGGGAAGGAGAGTGGAGGAAGAGCAATTTACTGTACCTAAGTAATCCGCCCTCGACTCACTCACTCAGTTTACAGCTCCGAATGTAGGGGTGATCAAATTTGATATACTTGGTCCAGTATGACCGGTACTTCGTCATAGCCAATTCCAGCCATGGTTTCATGTTTCCATTGTAGTGTATAACAGCTGCACGCTCAATTTCTGATCGGTCAATGCTTGGATTATAACCCAGACCAAGCACATGCCACGACTTCTCAAGCGGATGCATTAGTCCATAAAATGTTATCAGTCCCGGAGGCAAAGTTCCAAGCTTCCACAGAACTCTATCTTCATTCTAACACCACCACAAAAACAGAGATAAATAAATACTAGCTCAGAACATTGGACAAATGCTTTTCCCTATGCAGGCTATAGGTTACCATAGGAAAAAGTGTAGAGTTCTTTTTAAACCAGTTAAGCTAGAGATATTCAAACACGACTCTCTCCATTAGAGGTAATGCACAACTATAATCCTGGGGCATGTCCCCTAGGTGACAAGTTCACTTAAACCAAAAACAACAAAAACTTGACAAAACAAGCATCCATATAAGTATTATTCTCATTTCAGTACAATATGAGACATGTTAACCCTTTTTTTTTTTTCCTTTATCAGTAAACAGAAGATATGCTCTGTTTAGATCTTAGATTTTACTACAAGGAAGAGGAAAATGGAATGATGGAAATTGCTAATTCATTTTTCGTTAGAGAAACTGAACTATCTGAAAAATGCCAGTTTATTTTCTCATTTCGAACATGATTTTGAAAGTTAATGTAATTCTCATGGCCAATCCCAAATGGTAATGGCAGGAACCCTGCTACCCAAGGTGATAGGATATGAGAATGCCTCGGTCAATAATGGGAAAGTCCGAGTAACCGGAGTCTCAACCACTTTTGCATCGACAGCAGGTCGATCTGCGACATATCATCCTGTGAATCAACAAACACAGACAGTTCGCTCCAAATTCATCAGAATTGTCACGTTTAATTCACAACGTAGGAACGAAACAAAACAAAAACATACTTCACCAGCTTATTTTCTTACATTACAAACCAAAAAAGGTTTACAAAAATATTTTATTTTGAGTACCGGAAAAATGATTAAGCAATGTTCTTTCCCATTCATTATGGTTTCCCTCCACAAACCCCAACTCCAATCACGGCGTAAAGAGAAAGTACTAAAAGAAACCAAATAATTGCTGAGACAATTAGCAATCTGTAAGATTTTTGTGTGCGCCAAGAGGCATAGGTGACAAATATCCAACTATGCAAACTGCCAGCAGCACATAAAAACATTCCACATACAACAAGAATACAAAGAGTCTGAAAAGAAATGGTTTGCACAACTAACCATATTCTGCCACTTGTGATATATGCCAGTAATATCTTTCCGTTTCCATTCCTTGAGATCAAAAATGTTCATCCCGTATGCCCACCCACATGCATTCGGAGCAAAGTTTCTAGCAATATGAGGATTTGAAAAGTTAAGATACTTGTCGAAACGATGAAAGCTCTCACCACAGGTTTCCACAGCACCATTCACTTTTCCATGGAGATCCACTGACCACAATCCTGTCAAGTCCTTCTGGACTACAATGTCATCATCAAGAAAAAGGATCTTATCCAATTTGGGATAAACCTCAGGGAGATAAAACCTGAGGTGGTTGAGCATTGAAAGGTACTTGGGATTCCTATACTTGAGATTAGAAGAGCCAGCAGAAAGTGTAGTGGGATGATCTGCCTTGAAATAATACTCCTTCATGGAAGCACTCTCTAGCTGCCTAAGAACTGGACAGTAAGATGAGTTGAGCCACTTAAATTCGTCAACGTTTTCAACATGGATGGTGGCTTTTCCGGGAGGGTTCAACAGAAACCACATATTCATAGCTCCAAAGTTCAGTTTGTCAGTGACAAGATGAAATACATGCTTCTCGGGCTCCTGCACAGCCAGTGGCAGTTAAGTCAGCAAAGGGAAATAAGAAAGCAAAATTTGTAGCAGAGCCTATATCCAAAACCATGAGTTTTTAACCATTGAAGCAAGACATGGACCATTCTTAATGATATTCAACAGTGAAAGAGGGCACCAATGTGGCTTATCATTTCACTGCCAGCAATGGATTACCAAGCAACTTTCAATGATCCTCATTTTCTTTCAAAACATAAATTGCAAAAAATTCTACAATTGCATCATCCCTGAGTGTGTATCATTACGAGACGCCAACTTATCATCAAGAGTTTCACTTATACCAAGATACATGAATACACTTGTTGCTCGGGAAGAAAATTAACGTATAAACATCTGCTTCCTGGGAAGTCACTGCTGGTAATGAAACTCAAACAAAGAGAAACCACATACAATATGGTACAAGGTCCTCACCTTAGCATTCCTGATGGTTGAATTGACAACAACTGATGCAGCCAATACATTGTCAGAGAAGAGTGCATAATGGTAAAGTTCTGGATTTTCCAGATTCTCACTCTTCGGAAACCTTCTTTTCTCTAATGGAAGGAGATAGTAATCTATGGTTAAGCGCATAGATAAGCAGTGAATTCCATTTGGAATAGTTTTGGCAGCTAACTGGCTCAGGAATGTGCTCTGCTTCTTCAAGCTCCTAACTTGCTCATCTGCTGTTTGAAGCATTGCTCTCAGCTTTCCCGTAACGAGTTTGCAATCAAACAGTTGCTCTCTGGCTTTTGGGAGCAGTTGGCCCAGAGCTTTGATTTTCTCGGGTGCACTGTAATGGACATTTTTTTTGGTCACGAGTAAACAAAATTTCAGAAACCTTAAATCTGTAGAAAAAATGTGCATGCTCTAGATTTTGAATGAAGGAAGCAAGTAATGAGCACAGAAATTGAATCGGGTCTCTAGGACTGCCCTCTCTAATGCCTTCCGGCTTTGGTTTGAGGACATGGTTTCACAGCATAACATCCCTGGAGTGCCACTATTCCAATGGCTAAACTTTCTGCGAGCATCATGGAAAAAGAAAAGAAAATTAATGGACAATACCATCTTTCTCCTATTACCTGCGAGGAAGGTCCGCATCTGCAGTTGCCTCCCCTAAAGCACGTTGACTTTCTTTGAGCCGATTCTGTAGTTCTTGGGCCAAGTCATGCTTGTTTTTCATACTTGCGATGCTTATATACACCCTCGTCATAATTATTTGATCACGCATCAAGCGTACTGTTGTATCAGGGTTCTCATTTTCATTCTCTTTCCTCCATATACTGTACTTTCCCAGAACTGCCGAGTCAACTGATTTGGAACGTTCAATGGCTGCATTTTCAAGCTTTACAATTACTTCATCATCTTGTTTAAGCAAGTCAGCTGCACGCTTTTCACGTCTTTTATCCCTCAATTGCTGCAAAAAAATATCGAACAGAAGAGAATACAAACTCAAATAACATATTGCCGTTAAGAAACGGCAGAGATATGCAGAGAACAACCTGAATGTTAAGTAATCAATGATGCAAAGGAACTAAAATAACTAGAGCATACCCTTCTTGCTGATTTCGCAGGTGTATCAACAAAGTGAGAATGATCCTCTGAAAGGAAATATGCCTATTTGTTAATGCACACTTCGTTTAGGCTGAGCAGTTAAGGGTTCAAAAGCCACGAGAACTATGTTATTACCTGAAGAATCAACCTGTTTCCCTTCAGGGGGTTCTTTCTTGATGATTGCAGCTATTTGATTTTTCTGTAAGCAAAATAACCAAACAGAACATATGATGTCAATGACTGTAAGTTGATAGGCTTTTCATCATAAAAGGTCGAAAAAAGCAGAAACACAAAACTCAAGCTGAAAGCTGATAGTCATCCTGACCTCAACAGAAGTGGCATTACTCTCAACAGCAGTTTCTATTCCAACAACTTTCCAAGAAGCAGAAAAATTATTCTTTCTGAAAAAATCAAGGCTCAGAGGTCCCAAATCATTTGTGTTGGCTGTAATGACATCAATCACCTGAAATTTATGTGCTTAATCAGTGCACCAGACGAGAAGAAAAATAGTGAGAAACTACAACTACAAATTAAAAGCTGAGAATGCTGGAGCACTAGAACTGGATAGCCCAAACCATCAAATCGAACTTGCCTCTTTCGAGAAAAGGGACTTTAGGTGTTGTGCAGCAAACCTCTCTCTCCAATCTACATCCTGCACATTCATCATTTTAAACTCAGCAAGGAAAGCAGCATGGAATACTGAACAAAGTATACAATTAGTAAATCAAATACCTCTTTATTTGAACCAGTTAAAGCATCATTTCGACCTGCACAAGGACAATTTAGATCCACAACCATGAGATATAATAAAGAAGGAAACCAACTGAAAGTATAAGGAGAATAACAGAATAAAATAGCTATCAAAAATGGGTTGTGCTTGATTCGATTCCCATCCAAAGATTTACATGACAAACTAGCATTTGAAAACACCATTGCACAAGCTCATGCATTGGTATCCTAAAACATATGACATGTCATCATTTTGCTTTAAACAAGTATATAATCACAAATTTATGAAAGAAATTCGTTGAACCATAGTTAGAATATTAACCAAGCACCTGTTAGAACTCAAAGAGAATGAAATGGACCCCAAACAAGCACATATTAGAGCTCTATAGTGAAGGAAATGAACCAAGCGCATTCGTTGAGCCATGTTGAACTCAGATAATTTCTGAGTGCTTGAATGTTGGAATGAATATCTTATTTTGTGTCATTTCCCTGTTTCAAATTATAAAATAGTTATCATTTATACACACCACAATTATCAGAAGCTCTGTTCCAGTTGTTGTTAATTGTTAACACTATGGCTTAGGTTTCCATCAATAAATGGACAGAACTCATGATCAGCCAGTATTAAAAACTCCTTTATAAACCATGCAACCAGAACTGAGCAAATACAAGAATCAAAGCTTAATTTCATGCGAAATGAACAGCACATCACTAAACACACCGTCCACGGTTTGTGTCTGGAAGGTATTCGTCAAATCTTTTACGACAGAAAATCCCACAGTTTAGGAGAAAACACAATTATAAGCGGTAGTACTTATCAAAAAACAATTATATGGTTTTGTCGTATCTTAACCCCTACAATTCAGTTTGATGTGCGTACAAGAAGGATAAAATGGTTGTTGCTACCCTAGCTCACATAGCTCTGGAAAGGTACTACGGGCTAAAACTAGAGCGGGTGTAGCATACTCTTGCCGCCTCAGCCAAGGCGGAAGCTGCTCGAATGGCAGTTATTCGGGCGCTTGAAGATCAATGGTCAAATGCTACTTTCGAAGGGGATGCCCTCAAAGTAGTTAAAGGGTGCCAGACTGCAAAAGTGTATCTCTAGTGGCAGATCTCCCCTTTGGTTAAAGGATATTCAGCTGCTTGTCAGATAGCCCCTTTGTTAAGGATATTAGGCTACTTGTTTTGGATAAGTGTTTTAGGTGTTCTCTTATATATTCCAAGAGCAAATCAAAGTGCTCATGAACTGGCTGCTTGGGCTTTTCCAATGGAATTTGAAGGATCGCTAAGTGAGGAAGAACTTCCAGAGTTGGTGACGAGGAGTTGGCTGTCTTTCTTGCTTCTTTGTAGTGTTTTGTCATCTTTTCTTTTTCTATGCTTGTTCCCAGCAAATAATAATAATAATAATAATACACTCACTCTTATAAGGTTAGAAAAAACTGTCAACCGCACAAGTAGTTACGAGAATTCCAACTAAATAACTTTCAATCCCTTTAGGCTAACGCAAACATAACCTAACCAGTAGCACCAAAATATTACCACATTCAAAATACGGCTGAGGAAATTCAATGTCACAATAGTGAATTAAGGCCCAACTTTAATGTTGACGAGGCCCAAAAGCAGTTTGACAACAAAGCCATATCATGCTAAATCAGATCGGGGAGAAAAAAAAAATCAAGAATCTGTGCGTATGAATTGAAATACTGACTAATCGAAGTATAAGTGGAGAGTCCTCGTCCGACAAAGAAAATAAGAGTCCCGAGGAGTGAGAAGAAGACGAGAATTGAAATCGAGGAGCGAGATCCGCCCCCGCCTCTGTTCCTCTGTCCCCTCTTGGATGCCATTGCCTCTCCGCCGCGCCTGCAAACGAAGAACAGGAGCTTTTAGAAACATGATCAATTGCTTGAATAGAAGAATGCGCGTGATGAGAGAGAGAGAGAGAGATTTTGCCTGAATCACGAGGGCATTAGACGGAAAAATGTCGAGAACATGCGGTTTGCGACGAGGGGAAGCAATGTGCGTGAGCGTGTGTGAGAGAGAAAGAGATGGTGCCCTAGGTGAGAGAGAGAGAGAGAGAGAGAGAGAGAGGATATGAGTATATAACGAACAGCGATGACTGTCTGGATTTGGGATGGGTTGCTATTCGCCCTGGCTCTGGGGTTAACTCTCTCTTTCTTAGACTGGTAATAATTGGGAGTAGTATGGCTCAAAGAATTGCGAATGTGACGTCGTATTTCCCACGCGGTCATGCCTCTCGTTTTCAGCCGACGGCCTGAATTTTGGGTTTTTTTTTGATAATCCTGAATTTTGGGTTGTTGAAAACCACAAATATAAAAGCCTTTCGAAAAAGAAAAAGAAATTGAATTCTACACTTTTTTTTTTTTGACATCTATGCTCCTTTTTTTGGTTTTTATTGTTGAATTTTGGGTTGTTGAAAACGACTAACACAAAAGCCTTTCAAAAGAGAAAAAGAAATTGAATTCTACGCTTTTTTTTTTTTTTGTGGACATCTATACTCTTTTTTTTGGATTTTATTGTTGAAAGTGTGTGTAATTTTTTTTGCTAGAATACAAAAAAAAAGTGTGTAGATGTCAAAAAATGGAATGTAAAATTCACTTTCCAAAAGAAAACGACAAACATATTCACTTAGAGGATCAGCAGTTAAATAAGCAAATATGAATAATCAAAACATGTCACATCAGATTTTGATTATCCATTTAGAGGTTGCTAAAATTAGCAATTTCAAATCCCACATTGGTTATTTTTTGCCCATAATCAAAACCAATGGGCCCTCCAAACTTTTTTCCTTCATTTCATGCATATTTTTTGAAAAAGCAGTTTTTGATGGAAAAAAAAACAGCTTAGGTTAGAAACAGTTTTTCAAAAGACACACTTTGTTCACTTAAAAACTGTAAATACAATTTTGAGAAATTTTGAAAGAATTATATTTTCACAAATAGTTTTGAAATTTTAAAAATAGATTTTGTGTAAAAAACAGTTTTCTATGAAAGAGTTTTGAAATTTCATAAACTGATTTTTGAAATATCATAAACTGATTTTTGAAAAACACACTTTATTTACTTATAGTTTTTAAATTTTTTGAAAAGTTTGTTTTTTGTTAAAAAAAAGTTTATGAAAAAACAGAAAAAAATTCTGAAAGTTACACATGTGGCTTTGTTCGGTTGCCTTTCCATTTTAGTTTTAGTTTTGGAAACCAATAATTACCCTACTTCTTTCTCCAATCATTACCCTATTTTTTTAATTATTACTTTTTCATCTCTCTCTATCTCTCTCCAATCATTACCCTATTTTCAATCATTACTCTATTTCTCTCTCCACCCACTACCAAAACTAAACTAAACTAAACTCCCAACCAAACACTACCACACAATTTTTTAAAATTATTTTTTGAAAACATTGTTGACAGAGAGAGAGAATGGAAGAGAGAAGGTTTTTGTGTAATGTTGGTGTGCTTAATTGAGAGATAAAATTTGATTATTGACAAAATATTGCTAACTTTGATTATTGAAGAGTCAAAATTTGATGAGTTGTTAAGAGATTGCTATATTTGGTTATTCCAATGTGAGCACTTTTTTTATCCAACATTGTTAACTTTAACAATTTTTATTTTTCTTATTCTATTGTGGATGCTCTTAATCAATCCTTTTCCCATAAGGGCGTCCGCACTCAGCAAAGTGCGGACGTGTGGACGTCCCATTTCTTGATAGAATTTTGATGATTCGAGTCGCTTAATGTGTTTAGAACGAGATTTTAAAGGTACCCGTAAAAAATCGATAAAAAAATGACCGGGAATGGCTCCATTCGAGCAGTTTTTTTATGGGGATCCTTAAAATCACGTTCTGATCACTTGAGCGGCTTGAGTCATCGAAATTCGATTGACAAAGGAGACGTCCGCACTTAACACAGTGGACACCCTTAGGTGAAGTTTTGGAGTGCAATTTTGTTCACCAACATTACCCTTATTTTTAGTAGTTGAAATGTTGTGAATCTCACCACAAAGTGATATCATACTTACCTATGATAGGATCCACACCATTTTAACTGTTCACCTTCTTAAGTAGAGGGTGAAAAAAACTCAACTCGACAGTTTTGTGTACTTAATTGTCCCAAGATTTTTATACTATAGTAACCGGTACCGAATCAATTTATGCACACATTCACTAATCTCCTAAATATTTGAGGTTATCGACTGCTTAAAGTACTTTTTCTTCTAACAACATCCTCCCTTTCAGCCATATTATTATCGTTGTCAAAATTATTGTACTAAATGTATTCGATTACTTAATCAACAATTATCGACCTGTTGTAACCTCGAACCTTTTCTTTTAAAAAAAACTTTTGCAACTTCCAATCTACAACCACGCCCATTGCCAGTGCCACAACTACAACTTGACCCAGGAGCAATGCCCTTAATCCCTAGCTTAGTGCTTAGTGCTCAATGGACTTGACGTTCAAACCCCAGCATTACTTGCCCTCCTGGTCATACCAAATACTCATAGGTGTATGATGTTCTCACATGTACTAACAAAAATAAAGGAAGAACCCAACTACCACAGTTGTTGCCTCACCTCCATTCTACCGTTAACGTCCAAAAACCCACACCAGGATTAGCCAACAGTGGGTGGTTGTCACATCCATCTCAGTTGCACACCGGTTCGTTAAGAAACCACATGTACAAGAAACAAGTTTCAGAAATTGACATGCTGGAAAATTATCCCAGCAAAGGCTCAAAACCGATAGTCTTGAAAAATCACCTCCCCATAAAACAGTAAGATGTTATCTTGGCCCAGAGGCCTAACACAAGCTTTAAGTGGCCCATACACAATATACCCTGGTTCTAAATAGAAACATAGATTATGCCAGAAAGCTTCACCTTTTTCCCTACAAATGATCAAATAACAAAACCCGCCTGAGAATCAAGGCAACGCAATAGATGATCCAGATAATCCTTCCGCAAGTCTAACTAATCATGAGCAACCAGAACATGAATACTGCATACTGAACACAGCAGACAGCTCCTCTACAGAATAGCTACATCCAAGTAATCTCCAATCTGCAAATATGTTGGATGCAAAATTACTAGCGAAGTTCAAGAGGTCCACACATAAGCAAGCAGCAAGAGGATGTTTTCGTACCTGGAAGCTAAGTTCAGCCAATGCCTTGCCACCACTGTCGGGCCGTCTCGCGTTTGGAATAGAAGTGGTTCTCCCCACCTTCAGGACACATTAGAAAGTATTAACAATTAGGCCTTCAGCCTTCCAAATGTTTTGTGCATTCACAGTCGAGCATGAACCATAAATGTGAAATTAGGGCTGTAAACGAACCGAGCCAAGTTGTGCCGTGTCCAAGCTTGTTTATCAAAAATTTTGACGAGCTCAAGCCCGAACATAGTGAAAACTTAATGAGCCGAGCATGAACCGAGGGCAGTCAATCACAAACATGCATGTATACTCGCATAGTATAGTAGGGGAAATTTTTGATTGTGCATGTGCATGTGACAAGACAAAGCCTCTATTTTGAAATAGTGATACAATATACTATAGTTTTTGAGAATTGCACAATAATATGTTACTTACGAATTAATAAGAAGTAATGTAATATCCTTTTGTTAAAAGAAAACAAGCCTTATGGAGCCGAGCGCGCTAATGTGCAGGCTTGTTTATTAATTTTTCCGCGGGCTCGAGCCGAGCATGATAATGTTCAAGCTTGTTTATTATTTTTTCGCGAGCTCGAGCTAGGGCTCAATAAAAACTTATGCCTTGTTCGTTTCCCTTTTTGAAAAAAAAATTCCAACTCATGAAATACTCATTACTCCTACTTCCAATCATTACTCTCCACTCATTATTCTCATTTCTCTCCCAGTCTCTCAATTTCTCTCCACTTATTACCCCTACTTCCAATCATTACCCTCATAAAAACTTTCTCAAGAACTCATCCAAACACATCATTAACAACCTGAGCTTGACGAGCCCAAAACGAGACGACCACCAAGTTGTTCACGAACGGCTTGGTTCATTTATAGCCCTCAAATGAGGCACTTTAGTTTTTGGGAAAGAATGCAGAAAAGGTAAAAATTTGACAAATTTAAAAAATATTCACAAAAACAAAATGACAGTTTAAAACAAAAACTCCACAGAAGTTGTCAAATGGGGCCTAAATTGGTCATTCTAGAGATTCTCGTACGGATCTTGTTAGGATTAACGGAACACGACTTAGTGCTATATTCTGTCTCTGACATGTATGAGTTGTCTTGTGTTTACATATTGATGCTAGCACCCGCACAAAATTCTCTCTGTGTGTATGAGAGAGAGAGAGAGAGAGAGAGAGAGAGAGAGAGAGAGACCTCTTTCACCACAAAGCGCCCATGTTTATCTGGATAAACGAAGGCAAAAGATAACATCGCATCCCTTCGCCTTGCTTCTGGAGCTACCTCTTTAACCTGTAAAAGATGTTCAATCAACACAATGACTAGGGAGAAGGGGCTATAAATACATGATCATGTATACATAGTACGACTAAATGGTTTAATAAATTTTCAATGCAGCATAAAAGGGCACATCATAATAGGCTTTCGTTAAGCAGATTTAATAGTTTCTTTAGGATATACAATGTCAACCAGTTCTGAAGAAGCAATTCGTTACCCTGTTTGAAAGGAAACAACAGAGTTGCCACTCCGTTTACAAATTTTGAATCCCACGGTGGCACGGTCAGAATCAGAAAAATCCCAATGCCCATATCAGGTGAAACATGAAGTAATTTATCAGTCCAATACTCAGTATAGAACGCCAGTCAGTATAGATAGGCATTCTATACTGAGTTCATTCATTTCAAACAGGGAAATTTATACATGAAAACACACCAAGTATTGGTGTAAGATTGTTTGTGTCAAGACAAGTTGAAATCTTCTCCAGTTGGTTATCCATGCGCACACACAATTTAAACAGCGAGGAGAAGGAAGAACGCAGAACATTGTTTCAACATACCAGATCAGTTAACTCACGGAGTGTAGCATCCTTCCAAGTATAAATTTGGACCTCATCTTTTGGCTCCTTGCCTCTCACTGCAAAGTCTTCATCAGTATGATGACCTCCAATCTGTTAAAATCCAAAGGAAAAGGACACAAACTCTCTTCATAACTTGGTTTTTGCATTTCACACACACACACACACACACACACACACGGAGAGAGAGAGAGAGAGAGAGAGAGAGAGAGAGAGAGAGAACCACATATGGCGATGCAAGAATGAAAACGAGGCGGATGTTGTGTGGGTAAGAGAGAGAAATAATACTAATATACGCAGAAAAGGACAACATTCGATAACATCACTAGAATGAGCACTATATTTTTCTCCCAATAACATAGCACGAATCCAACTACTCTAAAGCACCACTCCAAGAGGCTGTTGAATGCCCTAAGAACATTACACAAAACAAGGGAAAGCTAAAATGAATGACCATAGATGAAGTATTATTGACTTCAATTTCAAGATGGTGTCAAAAGAAGAATGATTTTTTTTTTTGTTTGTTTCACAACTATACAAAACTTTTTCATTCGGTAGAACATTTTCAAAGAGGTTTGAAGAAGATGTGAGCAAAAACAATGACTAGCATAGAGGCAGAAGCAAGATAGTTTTCATTCTAAAAAAGGTAAAGTTTAACCTATATGATATTCAAAAAGTTGAAGTAGATGACAAGACCATGATTGTCATTGACCGGAAGCTACCGCAAAATGGCCATATTAAGCAAAGCCCCAATTGATGCATCCTTTGTAGTTAAACAGTGAGGGCAAATGTCTATATAGTCTTACATATGCCTCAAACATCTTATTCTATTCTACTGCTAGGTGTAATGATTATTCCTACAGTTCCGCCAACAAGAAAACAGAAAATGGACATTTCTGCATCTATTGAGCTTTAAGATTCCAAAAACTAGAACTTGAATGGAGAGAAGCTGCCCTTGACAATCTTCTTCACATAGCTAAGAAAATTAGTGCTGTAATAATGATTAAGAACCTACAGAGTATCATTATGGAGAGGACCTATCATAGATATGCAGCACTAATGACTTGGCCATAATCAAAACTATAGACTTGATTTCTAGTTTGATTACAAACTGCACCTCTATACTTAATTTAATGTGGAGACAGATGCCAGTCAGTAGCCAGTCTAATCTCCAACAACAGCTACTAGCACTCACTGTAGAGAAAGCAAAGAATGCTAGCTAAGCCAAAGAAGACAAGAAACAGACTAAAACTCAGCAGCTAAGGGGAAGCTAGATTCAACTTTACCACAACATATGGCACATGACACCATCTTAGCAGTTGTAAACAGAACTACTCAGGTAAACTTTTTGATGGGAAAGAGAAAGGGAAGTCGACATCTAATGAGACTCATGCTTCACCACCTCCATGCCTTTCCTATTAATATGGCATAAACCAATGAATATTGAATACAACACCATAATGCTCTCAGCAACTGGTTATAGCAACAAAAAAAACTATCCCCAAAACCAGAAGCGATGTTTATTCTGTCTGGTCTACTACCTTCATGCTATATATAGGGCAAGAGTCAGGTTCCCAATAGTTATATGCTCAACACACAACATAGGGATAGAACGATAGAACATGATGATGCACAAGCAACATAATGTAACTACAAGCAAGAGGAATAAGGGTGAACATACCTTTGTGAAAACTCGAAGCAACAAGGGACAGGTCTGCATATGAATGGAACAAGATGTCAACATGAATAGACAATGAATCAGTATTACTGAAATCTCAATTAATGGCTTAAAGCACAAAAAAGATGAAAAATAAAAAAAGTATAAAGGTCGCCACGATTAACATGAAACAAGAAGCCATATATCTCATTTAAGATTTTGGGCATGTATTGTGCGCATGCACTGTCAATGGAAAAGGAATGAAAATTTGGTGTCGGAAAAAACACAATACTTCCTTATAGTACCTAACTTCTAACACTAGATGAGAGCTGTTTTCCCCTTCTAAAATTGTAAGTATCACCCGGTTCGTGAGTTTGTCTTGGCCAATTTTGTTAACCAGTCTGAATTAGTATAAGTCTCCATATATAACCATTTTTCCCCCTATACACAAGGACATATTCCTTCTATCCCTTATCTCTGTCTAGCTTCGGAGTCGTAAATCTCCTACCCTATCCAAGATCACAGAACAAATTAGCAATGCATTCTGTTTCCTTCTTTTCAAAAGGCATATGAAATTATGAACCCTATCTAACAACAAAGTAAGCACTAGACAAGAAACTGACCTCAATAGAATGTTATCTTTCCTTCATAACTACGCCAACATAGCTAGCATCTTTTCAATTTTCAAGTCCTTCTGTTTGTTTTTGAACTTCAAAAAGAGTTGTAAGAAGACTCCACTCTCTCCTTTCTCATCCCAAGATAGGTTTTCCATTAAAAAAAAAAAAAGGAAACCAAATCCATACCTAAATTCCTATTTCAAAGCTAAACAGAGTAAACTAGAGCCATTAAGTCTGAAAAAGGCGTTAAAAAAACTTTAACAACATCAAGACTTCAGTTAAAAATTGAACCACACGCCGTGAACCGAAACCCTAGAAAACAGCAACGAATAGAGTTCAAAACCGTATATAACTCGCAGAAGCAACCAAGTAAGTAGATAAGCATCTATACACAAGTACATACATATTTATATTTGCGTATGCATACGCAGGAGAGAGAGAGAGAGAGAGAGAGAACCTTCTCGCGATCAACGGGTTCGAACCGAGGGCCGGCCTTAGCCATTTGAGGAGGAGGCCCAGGGAGCCCGCCCCTGGGCGGAGGAGGTGGTCTCCCTTGTCTTCTTTGCCCTTCTCCGACTGCTGTCATCTCTCTCTCTCTCTCTCTCTCTCTCTCTCTCTCTCTAGATTTCTCTGTCGCAGTCACAAGATTCAGACACACTCACAGTAGCTGAATCTGAAAGCGGTGGTTAGGTACTTGGGTGCACAGTGTTCAAGCCCAATAACACCCCCGAGCCAAGCCCATGAATTGACCCAATTTGTATCGGACTAGATTAGCTAGTCCAGTCCATGCTCAGATTAAGGGGCTTTTTCCTTTGTCAATTTTTTTCGCATTTTTTTGGTTTCAAATTATTATTTTTTGGAATATTGGTTTGATTTAACGAGAGGAATCGGAAAGTAAAACACTATGGTCCAAGACTCCAAATCTTCTTCTTTTTTAAATAAAGATGAAAAAATTAGCTTATTGGCTCTTTTTTTGTCTTTATTAAATAAATAGATTTCGATCGTAATTTTTTACTTTTTAGATTCCTCTTGTCGTGTCGACACAATAATCCAAAAAAAAATCGACGAAAAACTAACAAATGCGAAAACAATTACAGCCAATGGGCTTCTAGCCGTACGTCGCTTCCTCATATCTTTCACATGGAAGGTGAGAGTTCGATTCTGGCCAGCAACACGAGTGCTTGGGGTGATAATTGATACTCTTTGGGCTTGCCCCACCCGTATGCTGGCAGTACTTCTTTCCCATCACCTTAGAAATAAGCTAAACATCTATCGAGTAGGAAAAAAAAATCACAATTGCAGCCAGTAATTTCAATTATCGTACGGCCACCTCTAATTAATCCAAAATCTTACGTTTGCAATTGTCTTATTTGGGACTCAACTACCAAACAACAAAAGAAGAAAGCTACTCCCTCCACCCCAATTTATGTTGTGTTTGATTTGTGTTTTGAAAATTTTTTTGAAAAATAGTAAGGGTAATAAGTAGGAAGAGATAGAGAGCGAAATGTTGAAAGTAGGAGAAATCTAGGGGGAATTTTTTGAATTTTTTTTTGAATTGTGAAAGGAACAAGGTATTAATTGTTCACAACAGTTCTGTGTGTCATTTTCAATTACTTATATTTCTCGATGTATATTATTAAAAATATGCAATATGAATCTTATTTGATCGATCTCAATTTTTTTATAAGACAATAATTTTAAAAACATAATATATGTTGAAAGATATAAACTATTAAAAATGACACGCATTAAATTAGTTGCCAATGAGTTTTAGTTCCGTCAACACGCATTGATGAGTAAAGACTTGCATTTGGATTTGTAAACAGAAATTGATTTCTACGCCCGCTTAATTAATTGATGCACATATTTTTTTGTTTTTGTTTTTGTTTTTAGTAGGTGAATTTACGGAACAGTTCCTCAAATTTTGTAAAAAGTGCATGCATGAAGGGACTATTTTGTAAATTCATCTGTTAAAAGACCCCAAAAAAAGAGTGTTTGCGTCAATTAAGAGAAGGTAGAAATCAATTTCCTTTGTAAATTTCCGTTGTTACTATTTCGTGATACATCCTAAGAGCATGTACACTAAGAAGAGCAATTTTACCTACTCAAAAAGGTGTATTTGGGTTTTACCTATTCCCTTTTTTCTTCCAATTTGCACCAGACTCTTTATCATCTTGCATGTATTTACCAAATATTCATATAATATTCACTAGTGAGAGAGAGAAACTCAAATCCAGGAAAATCAAATCCTCCGCCAATCCTTTGCTGTCCTCCAATCCGACCTTCGCTCAAATCCAAGTCAACCTCCGACAATCCTCTGCCCTCCTCCAAGCCCTCCAGCAATCCGCTGCGAGCTGCCACATCTCCGTCCTCGCCAAATCCGCCGTCGACGAGATCGTTGCCTTCAACCTCATCCTCTCCACCCGCCTCACCCTTGACCTCTGGAAGACCGTTTGCGCCGGCATCTACTCCGACCTCGACTTCCCCGACCCCAACGTCGCCGTTGGCACCGTCTCCATCAGCAAAGATCAACCTCTGCTGATCCGGTAGGACCCTCTTCGTCCTGGATCTTCGTTGTCGTTGGTCAGAATTCTTCGTAGCAGAGAGCAAGAACAAGAACAAGAGAGAGAATGAGGGACTAGTAGGGAGGACAGAGAAAGAATAATATTTTAATGGGTTGCTCATGAACAGTAGCTCGGTAGAAGTGGAGAGCATTTTTTCAAAGGGAAAAATACCTCACTGTTTACCGAGGCTTCTGCAAGGTGTTTTGGTGGCTTGAATTAGGTAAAATAGCTATAAAGATGGTTTTTGCTAGTCTGGTGCGTTTTTTGCTGGCCTGGTGCACTTGCTCTAGTAATATCAACGCATGCATCTGAAAGACAAACACTGTTCATTAGCACATTTTTAATTCATTACTTTAAAGGCTACGTCCTTGTAAATTCGGAACTCTGAAGCTTATTACAATATTTTTTATTTTTTATAATTTTTTGTTTAGCTTTTCGTCATAATTTTTGAAATTAATCGTTCGTCTCGACATGACAAATCGAAAAGTATAAAAATATGGACCACCGATGTTGGAAAAATTGAAATAAGATGGCACTTTAGACAAATAAGACATCTGGTTGACACTTTCTTCGCCTTTAGTGATTTTTTTTTTTTTGCTTTTCCGTCATAATTTTATAATTTTTAGACTTGCATCGTCGAGACGGATGATTGATCCCAAAAATATGATGTGTATCTAACAAAAATTCAAAAAAAAAAAAAAAACACGAACAAAATACACAAAACGAAGAAGAAAAAAAAAGTTAACAAGAGTGGAGCAGGCTTTTAGTTTAGGGATGATGCTATAGTGTCCCCGATCATTTTGGAGATACTATAATTTTTGACTTAATCGATCATTAAAAGCATAACAAAAGCTAGTAATATGTATAACCAAGGCTTTACAAAGATATAACTCCCAAAATCCCCAGAATTTTTGGGAATTCTGGGGATTTTGGGAGTTATGCCTTTGTAAAGTTTTGGTTATACATATCACTGGTCATAATTATGCTTGTAATAGTCAGTTATGCCAAAAATTATGATGTCCCCAAATGGCGAATGGACACTGTAGCATTCCCCTTTAATTTACTGTGTTTTTTTTCATTACCAAAACTTTTGCGGTACAAAAGTATTAGTGAGCTTTATTTTAAATACTATGAGAAAACGAAAGTATTACCCTGAAGAAACCTAAATTTATGGGGAAAATGACGGCCAAAAACGTGTTTTGAAAATTAATACCCGTTAAATACATTTTGTTCATTAACAAATGTTCTTAGCATGTCTTTAAAATGTATTAATTATTAAAACACGTCATGGGCCGTCATTTTCCCAAATTTATAACATTAGCTGACCCAAATTTAACTCTACCTAACCATTTTCATCAGATACTTCAAATTTTATCACAAAAACGTACTACTTTGCTACCTTGTACTACCAACAATTGAAGTATGAGTTTTGTTATATACTCCGTACTACAATAGACTCTTCAAACTTGAGTGGTTTATAAATCTCACATCGTTTATCTAAGTCACTCAAATTTGGTTAATAAAATATAGAAACTATTTCACATATTGCCAATTGATTTTAAGTTGAAATCCTCCAAGAATTCTAACATGGTATCAAAGTTAGGTCTTAAGTGCCCTTATCTCACGCGCGTGGTCGATTGAGTCTCCAGCGCCCGAGTCAAATCTCCTAGTCTGTTAGACTTTATCGACATCGCTCATCTAAGCCAATTAAGTTTGGTTAATAAAATTCATAGGTTACTCCATCTATGACCAATTGATTTTAGGTTGGAACCCTCTAAAAAATTTAAATCTTCAAATGTAGTACTTTTGAATTTTTTTTTTGATCAGCAATTTTTTTTTTATTAATCATCGAATTCGAAAATTACAGAGATTAAAAGGACAAAGACAAAAGAAAATTAAAATGACTTAATCTCCATAAATACCCGAGACCCAAGCGCTGGTCAAAGACCAACAAAACCCTAAAACACTCAATCCAAAATGCTGCCTGCCTCCTGATCTGTCACTACACCTGAACAAAACCCTGCTCAAACCGCCATCCCATTGAAGAAATGGAAAATGAAGCACCGCCGTCGTCGCGAGGATTGTCGTGAACCTGCTGTATATCACTGATCCCAAAAATGCCCCGAGAGACACCAGCAACCTCATATCCCATTCTCCCACCACCTGTTACATCGCTGATGTCCCCAAACTCCATAGCCGCCCACCTTGCATCTGCCGCCCAATAGCCTCCTGCCGCCGCTGTGACGTCCCACATTTTCAAATAAAAAAATAATAATAATATAACATTTTTGACACAAATAATTAAATCTTTCATTTTTCTTTTCAAACTTCATGCTAATAAAAAAGAAGAAGAAGAAGAATAATGTTGGGTTGATTGTGAAATTAGACTAGATAAGTATTAAGTTTGAACATGAGCAATTTATTAGGGTGAGAAAACGTTTGAGAACTAGGGTTATTTTATTCCAGGCAGTGAGATTAACGAGAGAGCTGCGACAGTCGGGTTCTACTTGGCTTCCTAATTAAAGTGGTAATTCTTTTCTATTAATCCCTTATTCTTCTTTTCTTTATAGGTTGATTTGGGAACTAGTTTAATTAGTTGGGTTGTTGTTTGGTGGTGCCAAGTGAGCGGAGGAAAGAGAAAGATGGGCGGCAATGGTGATCAGTTTGTGCGTGCATGTGGTGCTGGTTGTAGTGTGTGTGTCGTGTTATACTCCTGGAATGTTAAAGGATGGAATCGGATGGTGGACATTTATATGGTGAATTAGTTCTAGGTTTGGACTTAGCTGTTTAGTTACGTACTAAGTTAATGCTAATAAGTGTTTTATATTACCAAATAGTTTTAGCAGTGGTCTGTTCTAATAGCTATCATGTAAATTAATTATCATTTTGTACATCTTTAATCCAGATTAGGTGGTTCATGCACTTGCGTTGCACATTGTGATATCATCGTTTTCGACCGAGGTGAGTGGTTAAGCATATGATCCCTTTCTTGGAATCCTCTTGAGCCAATCTATTCTTGACAGTTCGTTTATTCATTATTGATTCGATAAGTGATACTCTTGTTCGTTGCTCTCATATTTATAAACGATTGATGTACCCTTTGGCATACAAGGTTCACTGATAATAATTCTGATTGATTGATTCCCTTATCTTCTTGTTGTCTATTTCGTTGACTCCATATTATTATTGTGATTATGCAATGACACAAGGAATAATCCTGGCCGGTCAGGTGACTCCAGGTTTGTCGTTGTTCTTATGTGTTTGGGATCATGGATTATGTTTATATTATTAAAGTCCAAGGAAAAGACCCGTGAGATATCGTGGTGACTTTGGCCGCTAGGGAAAAGATTTGTGAAATACCCTGTGACTCTAGTGCTCAACGGATAGGGAAAAGACTTGTGAAATACCCTGTGACCCTACTCCGGATCGGCTTAGGGAAAAGGCCCTAGGCACCATCCTGTGGTGACTCTAAGTACGGTATTGGATCCAACAGGCGAAGTCCTGAGAAATTAAATATTTGGCATTTGGTACTTGGTAATTGGTAATTATGGTTCCCACTCCGGTTTATACTTCCGTTATCATTGTTCGCCGTTCGGATATTATTGGACTCATTGTTTGGTATAATTATTTTGGTGTTTCAATGATTGTTCATATTATTTATTAATCTGTTATTCAACTGGTGGATACTCTTTGTTGAGCTGTTGATCATTTTGTTCAGTATTTGGTTTGCTGTTAGTATTCATTGAATCATCTATCTTTCTTATTAATTTGAAACCACTTCTTGGAACCCTCATTATCGTTCGTTCAAAAGTATGCCATTTTGTATTATCACCCTTAGCATGCTTAACTACTCACTGAGTCCGTCAGCTGATGGATTTATTCCATATTTTTTTTCAGGTTAGTGCATGAGGCATTGTAGTGGACTCTGTGGCATTATCGGGACCTTCTGTTTGGACCTCTAGGGCGTCTGTATTTTTATTTATTTTCTATTGTCAAACAACTTCCGCACTTTTATTAATTGGCAGTTCATTATGGAGTTTGGAGATTTAAAAATATGAGATATTGTGTCATTTGCTTAAGAAAAATATTGGTTTAAGTTGCAGATTTTCTTTAATAAAATATCCAATTTTTCTTTATTTATTTCAAGCAGCTAAAAAGGCTTTTAATTAGGCTTCGTGTCTCATGATTATTTCATGGTACACGGCCGGTCATGCTCCCGGATTTGGGGCGTGACAGCCGCCGCAACTGCCGACACCTATGCGCAGACCCACCTTTGTTACAGCCTCTACTCAACCGTGGACCTCTTCAATCAACC
Organism: Rhododendron kiyosumense; assembly: GCA_019656275.1. Lineage (NCBI taxonomy): Eukaryota > Viridiplantae > Streptophyta > Magnoliopsida > Ericales > Ericaceae > Rhododendron > Rhododendron kiyosumense. The sequence continues at coordinate 2,184,105 of BPLS01000147.1, read as the reverse complement.
AATCATTAAACACCCTCAATCACCACCTACAAAAAAAAAAAGCCTTCACTAACACAAAACACCTGAAACAACCGGAAACTTGAAAAAAATAAAACAAATAAAAGACAAATAAAAAAACCCCGCCCAACACAACTACAACAGAACCCTAGAGCCATCGCCGTTATCGCCGCCCCTTAAAACCCTAGAAATCAAACCAAACCAGACTCTGGCATAACCCGCAACCCCCCACCACCCGCCAACAGCCCCAACTACCAAAACCCCCACCAACACCAGCCACCAAAGCCGTAAATGGCGATGCAAGCTTGCACCTTCAACCAAACATATCGGAAACCATTGAGCAGAGATAGATCCGGTCCGGCTGGAAAAGGTTAATGCAGTGAAACCAAAGTCGCAAGGGCCACCCTCGCCGTTAGGCAAAAACGAGCTCCCCCATAAGTGGAATTAGCAGGGACACCACACCGCCCAAACAACATCCCCAACCTGCGGCTGAAAACGCCTGGCCGTTGAGCCAGAGATCGGATCCAGCCAAGGAAGAATCCGACCAAGAAGACGGCAAAACAGTCACAAACATCGTCAGAAAAGAGGCATAAACCAGCAAAATAAGGATGCGGGGAGAGACGTAGAAGGAAGGGGAAGGGGGAAAGAGAGGTAATGGAGGCCCGGGGGAAAGAGAGGTAAAGAGAGGAGCGACGTAGTACTTTTGGATGTTGTTACCTAGCTAGAAATTTATTACTTTTTGTTGGATCCCTTCTAATACCTCTTAGCTTGATCGCCTCACACCTCCCCTCTCTCATGCACGCTCACACTACATATACTTCGTAACATAACCTCGTAATCATTTGAATTAAGCTCGGGAAAAAAAAAATCTTGAGTTGAATTTGGACGTGGTACTTTGTGCCCCCATCTTCATTTCAACTTCACCACGATGGTCCCCAACCCCATATGAACCACTCCAACACAGTACTACTGCAGTGAAAGCCAGGTCTCACCGCATTGCATGCAAACTGCTAGCTGCTTTTAAAAGCCAAACCTAGATTCTAGGCTGCAAATATGCAATAGATATATCCCTTCCTCTCATAAAGTTCGGCATTTTCAAGAATGCGTGTCATTTTTAAATTGCATATATCTTTTCATTCATAATATTTTAGACGATTTTTTGAACTTTGTTTAATAGTAGAACAAATTAAAATTTATCAAACAAAATTCATATTGCTTATAAAAATATTACGAATTAAAAGATATAATTAATTTTTTCAAAGTGCTAGAATAGTAAAAGTGCCAAACTTTATGGAATGGAGAGTCCGGGAGGGAGTAACATCAATGTCGATTGTTCTCCATCTCAATGTCTTTCCCGTCAACCAGTGGGTTCGGTGGGGCTCTATGATCACAAGTCTCGTACTAATGATGAAGTCGTTCATTTTGGTCAGTTTATATAGTATTTTCAAATAATTAGTTTAATGCAGTGATCACGCAGATTCCTCTGATTACAAAAATAATAATCACGTGATTTCAATTTTCAACATTTTTGTATTACATAAGATAACAGAGGATTTTATTATTTAGAGTAAACCATTCGTTTTTTTTCCTAAATAAGACTCTGATGAAATCACTTGCCGACATTTATGAGAACATATTCATATCTTATTATAGATGATCTGCACTAAAAACATTAGTGGAAGACGATTAGACTGATGCCCCTCAAGGGCGGACCCGGGCTGCCAAGCGCCTGTCGAGCGCATCCGGATCGTCCATCTCGACAATTAATGGTCCGGATTGAAAACAAACTCTTCCCCTGAAAGAGTTCGTTTTTTTAATCCGAACCGTTAAAAATACTTTTAGACAGTCCAGATGCGCTCGGCAGGGCGGCATCTTGCTTGGCAACATCTCCCAATCATGGGCGATTTCACCTATTAGAGAAGCTAACTCACAACCCTGACCTTCGAACCAAGAAGCTTAACTGATCACAATAGTGTAACAAGCTAGGGCCTAGGAATAAATACTGCAACAATTATTCCAAGGAGTTTAAAACATTTGAGATAAAAAGAAGACAGAATGATCATTCCAACACAGTCCTGTTCTGACTGGGGTACTCCAATATGGTCCCATTACCACTATAGCCTCACACTATTGAATGTTTGAAAGCTCAGCTGATAAAGAAGGCTTGGCCAAAAATGGAAAAAGTCCAACCAGAACCCCTTTCACCATTATCAAGACCCCCCCACCAAAAGGGAAACCCTAACCACTACCACAGCCCCTATTATAATTTCCATAGGCCAACTGTGGATGTGATTCCTCCATAGCTTTTGTGGTACAAGAAAGAGGTGCCTGGTGTCCATATGAGGCAATTCATGTGCCATAGTTAAATGCCTCACTCTTCTTTTTTTGTTGACCTTTTACTATTCCAAAATTTTCAACCTCCTTCTCCTATTTGTAACTCTTTGTGGTAAAGTTCTTGGAAGTAGGGTGGGAAGTGCTTGTTTGTGGGGCTTTAATCACGAAATTGAAAAAAAAAGTGAGTATACATAGTCATCCCAATTCTGTTAAAGCACCATCAGAGTTTGAGATCAGAACAAATGGCATGGGGGTTGTACTGCAAATACTCTCTATCTTATTTGCTAGCAGCCCAAAAAGTTAAAAAGACTACAATGGCCCTGGATTTATAAGACTAGATGAGATTGGACTTTACATGGAGTACTTGATTGGAATTTCATGAAAAGAGGCAAACTTTCTTTATGCACATAGCAACTCATGGTTCAAGAGCCCGAGGGTTAGTCTGGTTGGTTGATACGTATGTTTACATCACAATTGATCAGGATTAATTTGATTTTTAGAGTCAGCCCATGAGGAAAAAATTTACCGTGATTTTTCTAGTTTAAGCGTGGATGACCTTTTCCTTTGACTAAATTGGGAAAGAGATTAGTTAAAGTGTACGTAAACTAGCCCAAACAATCCTTGACCTTCGAACAATCAAACAAAAAACCACGGTACAAGAGATGATGATTAAGGGACTGATTTTGATTTGTTACCAAACATGTTTTGGTAAAAAAAAAAAAAAAACAGGGGTGTATATAGCAGGCATCATGCATGAATTTTAATTTCAAGGGGAAAAGTAACTAGCTTGGATTTAAAGAAGAAAAAAGATTGATCAGTACCTGCTCAACACTTCTTCTTCTTTTCTTTTTTTTTTTAACTTTGAGATATACCCATTTTAGCTATATATGAAAAGAATGTCTTGCACTTAATAATTTATGGGAAAATGACGGCTCAAAACGTGTTTTGATAATTAATACCTATCAAAAACATTTGCAACATTAACAAATATTCTTAGCATATCCTTGGCAGGTATTAATTATCAAAACACGTCATTAGCCGTCATTTTCCCTTAATTTATCTGCAAAAACAAGGAAGGCGTCTGAAAGTAGATTAAGATATATATTCCTCTAGAGTGTCCTTGTTTTTAAAGCTTCTTTATCATCTTATAAGGCCGGCCCTGACATTTCGAGGGCCTAAGGTGAATTTCGAACAAAGGGTCCTAATTTTTCCTATTGGCTTATATGCTTGGAATTGAAAATTTTTTAAGCTCAAATATTGGATACTAAAAATAATTTGGGTCCCTAATTTGTAATTTCTAAGGGGGCTAAGGCGGCGGCCTCTTGAGCCTTAGTCTGGTGGCCGCCTCATTTGTTAAAGCGCCTTTACCTTAACACTTATTATATCCAACGGTACCTTCACAAACTTCTCTCTTTCTTGGATCTGATCGCTCCCTCACATGTCATTTATTCTTGACAAGTGGCCGGTGGTGCCATTGGGGCACCGCCACGTGGTGTCACAGGTCTCACCTTAGTCACATATTTCTGTAGAGCTCGAGACTAAGTGTAAGGACCCCACAATAATATTGTGTGGTGGCCAGAGAGAGGCTTGGGCCCCAGGGGCACTGAATATCTCTCATGGTGTAGGGCCTCACATCCTCTTAAACCTTCGGGTTTTTTCATCTTTGTTGGGGTAATTCTTTCCCTTATTTTTGGGGAAGTTTCAGCATTGTACTAAAAGAGTTGGCATGTGCTAGTCTGCCACCATATAACACATCACATGCATCATGTCAAGCTCAGTAGTATAAGGAGCACTCCTATTCCTATCAATCACTTGTGCATTTTAGAAAGTCAATTGTTTTACCTTTTTGGTAAACTGATGGCACCACTTAATTTTTGATTCTGCCATTTGCTATGCTAATTCGCACCAGATCTGAATTGCATAGCTCAAATGTGAGAGTTAAAACCTATACTATATAGCCTAGTCTGAAACAAGCTAGGGCTTTGAAAATCTTGACATTAATTACTACATACTACAGTATTTGACAAAAGAATTACTCCTAAAGTTGTCAATAACAGTTTTTACAAAGCATTTAATCAATATTGCTGCTTTTTCACATGCACCATGGTGATCAGTAATTAAGAATTACGTGATTAATGGTTCATGCCAGTATAGTTAACATATTATCACGTCCACAAACACAAATTGAGATAAGCACGTACGATCTCCATTCTTCGTTTTGGAAACCACGGGGCGATCATGGTGGTGGGGTGGTACTGGTAGGTGGCGGTGGTGAATTGTGGATGTGCAAATAGGCCGGAGGGAGAGAGGCCTCCGGTGGTTCATGGCGACTGGCTGATCAGCTGATAGATGGGAAAACATAAAGAAGGTTGCTAAAGACCTAGTGAACTCAAATTAAACTAAAGATGCTAATTAGGATTATAACTCAAAAACAAATTGATAAGCAAAATCTCCATTCTTCGTTTTGGAAACCAAAGGGCAATCATGGTGGTGGCCGGTGGGTGGTAGGTAGTGGTGGTGAATTGTGGATGTGCAAATAGGCTGGAGAGGGAGAGGCGGAGGCCCACGGTGGTTCATGGTGGCTGTTTCAGCTGGGAGATGGAAAAAAGAAAGAAGGTTATGAACAAATTAAACTCAAGATGCTAGCTAAGTCAAATCACATAGAAAGTGTACTAAAGTTTACTAACCATTGGCAATTGGTTGGTTTGTTTCAGCTTCAAGTACTACAATGGAGCTAGCTAGGTGATTGCTGACAGTTAAATGTTAAAAAGAAAAAAATAATGGGGTCCAAATGGGGTACCTGATCCCAATATTGTGACATATGAAATGATAGAAAAGAAAGATCACGGTCACCCTGAATTTACTCTCTGGTTATCTCTAGGGGCAGTCCCTTGCATGTTTTCTAATTACGGGATATCTCCACTCCTGAATTCTGATTCCAGTTTTGGCCCCAAGGAATATGATTAATTTAATCCCATTTGTGGCCTCTTGGCCTGGGTGCAGAGGATTTGAACGTACACAAGACGTTCAACTAATTTAAGCCCATTTAGTCGGAACACAAGACCTTCAACTAAACATAGGATGGGCTCACAAAACGCAAACTGGATGGTGACGGGAGAGAGGAGAACATAAGAGGAGCCGGTTCCAAAGCAAAGTTAGTGTTTGAGTTTATAGGAAATATTGCCACGTTTGGTCCTAATGCAGATTAGTTCGGTAGAAGAACACATTAATCCTAGTTCTATTTTTGATCAAAATATATTGAGGGTCCCAAGTGCCTATGTCTCATCTGATCCGAGGAAACCAAAAAAAAGATGTTAGAGATTTTTGGCCTCATGCTGTTATTACTTATTCGAATTTGGATAAAGCTGTGCAAATCATTACAAACTTCATGCAATTCTGTGAATATTCCTGTACAAATTATTGTTGTTAATTCGACCCAACACACAAACAAGATGGATAAATTTTTAGGTGTCGGGTGAGTACCACGTGATACCCGAACAACCCATTTGAACCGTCTAAAAGTATATTGAACGATCCAAATTAAAACACGAAGAATAAAATAAGCAAGAGCACAAAGAAACGATGCAAAGATATGTACTTACATGACTTTTCAATTGTGTAATTCGATCAGTACATATATTCACATCTGACATTAGTTGTAATGAATGAAGAAAGAGAACAGATTACATTAGCTCCTTTTTATTACTATCGTCGAAGTCATGTCAAACTAAGAATATTGAATCAGACTTGATTCCCACTTGTAAACAAAAAGTATTGATACTTGTTACCTAATTTTCTGATTTCAGTCCAATCGATGGAGAAACTGTATCGTGACTTATTGGAATGTGGAGTGTAAAAGTGGAGTTTGATTCCTTGTCGTTTTCAAGACTTCTTTGAAAGTAAACAATGAAGTGGATGGAATATGAAAGAAGAATAACAAAAAAAATATGGAAGAAAACTAACAAATAGACTTTATTAATCTCCAAAGTAGAAGTACAACCGACTAAGATAGTCGAATGAATAATTACAAGTTACAACTACTCCTAGAAAAGAAAAAATAAAGGCCTGTTGACGTTGATTGTGTTGTTACAATGAGGCCTAAAAAAGCTATTTTTAGAAAAACAAAGGGGAATGACTTCGGTGTCCCCTGTCATTTTGAGGACACCGTAACTTTTGGCATAACAAAACCATTATAAGCATAACCAAATTCATTACAAGCATAACCAAAACCATTATAAGCATAACCAAAATCATAACAAGGCATAACTTGGTTGGTTATGCCTTTGTTGATTTTTGGTTATGCCTTAATTGGTTTTTGGTTATGCCTTGGTTATGCCATGTTATGATTCTATTATACTTGTAATGATTTTTGTTATGCTTGCAAGGGTTCTGTTATGCCAAAAATTACGGTATCCCCAAAATGACCGGGGACACCATAGCATCATCCCAAAACAAAGATATGTAGGAAATAACTTCTTAACTTCTCACTACTCTTCCATCTTCTAATTTACTTTCAAGTGTTCAAATAACTTCCCTTTAATTTCAAAGTGTGTAGGATAATGACAAGTGTCTTTTTAACTTCCAAATGTGTAGGAGCATGCCAAGTGTCCTGCATTTTATTAAAATACAAACAAATAAAAGGAATAAAAACTACTTATATTATTAATACGAAATAATAAAATAAGAAGCATTCTCAAAATTGCCACCTTTCGGTCGATCATCGACAGACGATAAATTTATGGTGCAAACAATACTCAAGTAAAAATATTACAAAAGTCAGATCAAAAGTTTATATATGTTGAAAAATATTGCGCAGCAAATGAATATTGTTGGAAAATAAACTTGTCTTTTAGTAATAAGTGTATGTTTTTGTCCTTTCATATTTGAGTACTTTATTTGGTGTTAAAAAAATTAATATATAGAAATATATTTTTTGAAAGAATTTGTAAATGTACGAACTTTCGTAAGAAATATTTAAACCAACGGAGGAGTATAAAGCAACTTGGACGTCACGAATGATGAAGACGCGTGGGTTAAAAAGAGAGAACTCTGTGAGTTGTAGTAGTAGTCGTCTGTTCACTGTACACTGTGAGTTATTAAGAGAGAGAGAGAGAGAGGGGTTAGGGCATGCATTACTGAAACAAAGTATCAAAAGCAGAATAAAGTAAGAAAAACAATTTCTTGTATTTCTATTTTGTTGCAAGTGAAGATCCAAGTTGAGTTTTTTCCTCTCTGCCTTTCACTTACAAGGAGAAGGAATTTCCTGTACCCTCTATATCCTCCACCAATCCATTCTCATGTATAGATACACATTACACACACTTCTAGAGAGAGAGAGAGAGAGAGAGATAGAAAGATCACATAATAGAGAGGACAACTTGAATTTGAGACAAGACATAAATACACACACATACATTTAGTGCTTCATTTCCTTACTGCTCGTCTCATACAAATAGAGAGAGAGAGAAAGGGATACTTTTTTGTTAGAGAGAGAGAGAGAGAGAGAGAGAGAGAGAGAGAGAGAATGGGGAGAGGGAGAGTGGAGCTGAAGAGGATAGAGAACAAGATCAATCGACAGGTGACCTTCTCGAAGAGGAGAAATGGTTTGCTGAAAAAAGCCTACGAACTCTCCATGCTCTGCGATGCCGAGGTGGCTCTCATCATCTTCTCTAGCCGCGGCAAGCTCTACGAATTCGGCAGCGCCGGGTATTTCACTAGTCTTTTTAATCTCCAAAATGTATAATCTACAAAAATATTGTAGCTACTATATAAATTGTGGTATGTTCGTTTTGTTCTGGAGTTTATGGATCTCCTTTCGGTCTCCTGAAATTTGATTTTTTTTTTTATCAGCAAAAAATAAATTTAATGATTTTCGGATAACAGTTTTTTTAATTTATGTAAACTTGTTAAATGAACTCAAACATCTCAACCATGTTTGTCTCGTGAAATTTGTTTAGCGTGCTCTCTCTCTCTCTCAGACCGTTCTGTTATGGTGAAACTGGTGTTACCTTGCAGTTACATCTCTCTCTCTCTCTCTCTCTCTCTCTCTCTCCCCGTAATGTTTCTAGACTAGATTGCTCTCTGTGTGGATTCTCCAATGAAAGATCGACACGTTTCACTCTTCTGGAAAATATCACAACAAACTGGCGGGTTTGTACTGATAAAAAAAAAACTGACGGGTTTGTTGTTCCCCAGAACTCCGTCCTCCTGTTGGACCTCTGTGCAAGATCGCAAGATCTAGGGTTTCCCTTTTTATTCTCATCTCTCTCTCTCTCTCGATGTGTGTGTAGTATCTGAAAATCTGAGATTGAAATTCTGGTCTTATCTTTTAGTCCTTAGATCTGGTGGTTTTTTCACCGATTCAGCTCCTTTTTCTCTCTCTTCATCTTTGCTTCAATTATAACTTTTCCTCTTCTAATCTGCAAGTTCTGCATACATCTTTATTTGCAATACCATTTCCATATAACTTTGGATGTTGGGATAAAAGATGACACATGAAGTGCTAAAAACTAAAGAGAAGTGGGGTTATATAATACACACTGGGATTTTTTAAAGCTAAAAACTGCACTGGGTTTGTTGCTGGTAATGTCTGATCTCTCTTTCTCTCTCTCTCTCTCTCTCTCTACGTTTTTTGTCAAGAAATCGAAGATTTGTTCTCCTTTGTTTGTGCAAAGATTTCTATTGTTTTTCCTTTTATCTTTTTGTTCTTTTCTGCCCAATTACAGTATCATTAGAAAACATGTCTGTGTTGATGAGATTTTTTGTGTAAATTGTGCTTGGTTTTATGTCAATATAATTTTTTCCTTATTTTCTGCAGAACAATTTCGTACCTGAGAAATTCGGACTTAGTATTTCACCAGGAAAAATAACCGGATTTAGTTAAAGAATGCACAAAAGGCTGTTTACGTGTTTGTGATTTTATTTTATTTTTTTGAATAGCAAAAAAAGATTTTATTAATCTTTGGAAACAGATTCCTTTTGTGATTTTTACTTCCTGTTAAATTCTGAAAGTGAGATTTTTATTTGTGATTTTTTGTGGGATTTGTGCTTTTTCTCTCGACGAAGTTGTTTGGTTAGACAAAACGAAAACCTTGCTTTTCTTTCTCAATTTTTTTTGGATCTTCTTCTTCCTTATGGTCTGAAAACAGTACCATCGAAAAAGAGTAGTACCATTTTAATGGCTTGAGCTTCAACCTTTTACCTTGTGGTTTTTAGGATGTCCTCTAGATTCAAACAAAGCATGGATCCTTTTTTTTTTAAACAGCAAAAAATAATTTTATTAATCTTATCACAGCTGAACAAGATAATTTTGCTACAGTTTATTTTTATAATAGTTTATTTTGTTAATTTTCCTTCAAACTTTTTTTAATGCGTTTTTTTTTTTTTTTTGCCAAAACAAAAGCATGGAAAATACATTTCTTACTAATATTTCTAGCCATGATAATAACGTCTAATAGCATCTTTACCCGAATTTAAAGATGCTATTAGAACCTCTAGCCCGGCCAATGGCCGGGGGCGATTTGGATGGTATTCTTGAATTTTTTGAAAGCAAAATTTGAGTAAAAAATGAAGTTAGCCATTGGCGTGAATGAGTATAGTAATGACCGAAGATGCTCTAACACTTCTCTTTTTCTTAAGCTAAATACACTTTGAAGTGTCATATATATGACTCAATCGTTGATCAAAGGATGTAATTATGGATTGCAAGTGATGTGCATATCTTTCGATTAATTTCCTCTGTCTAATCATCCTTAATTTTACATATTTGTGTACATTTTTTTTTTTTTTTTGCTTGGCACATTTCTATACATGTTGAAAAATCGTAACTATACACGGTGTAGCACGATAAACAAGTCATACACCAGGTTTTGGGTAAGTAATGGCATTTGGTAAGTGGTAACCGTGGATTCCTAGTAATGTACGGTAGGGGAGGTGGTCAAGTATACTTCCTCCGTCTTTTTTTATAGTCCAGTATTTTATTTTGGAATATCCCTCAATAGGTGTTCATTTTAAAAAATTAGTGGGAAAAAATTGGTACATTTTTTATTGGGTAAAGGCTAAATTCGACATAAAAGTGTATTCGGTGGAGGATTTTAGGATTTTTCTGGATGGAGTGAAGGTGTTGAAGCTGTAAGTTTGTTTGGGTACGTGGTAAGGTGTTTTGCCATCTAATTTTCTGTTGGAGGGCTTTTTGTATTTGGTCCTTTTTCTCTTGTTTTGCTCGAGCATGTGTGTATCTCTGTGTTCGAGCCCCTCGATGTAACCGTTTTCGAGGTTTTTATAAAAGTTTCGTTTTGCCGAGCAAAAAAAAAAAAGGTATATTTCATTTTGAAAAGTTAGTGAGTAAAAGTATAACGACGATAAAATTGGTACATTTTTTATTTTGCCCCTAAGAATATATTTCATTTTAAAAAATTAATGAGTAAAAGTATAACGATGATGCCTCTGTAGAGGGTAAATAGGAAAACTTATAACTTTTAGAGTGTAATCATAATATCTCCTTAAAAAGTTGAATTCACAAAGTGAGACTTAAAAATAGACCGAGGGAGTATGAAAAGTTGAATTCATATTGTTTCTTTTATTGTATGTTCCATCTCTTTTATTTTCAGTGAGATGTTCTTTTTATCTCTCGTTTTTCCCTCGATGTACCCCTTCGAGATTAATAAACTTTCGTTTGACGAGAAAAAAAAAAGAAGTACGGTTAGTACGGGCAATTTCTCTTTAGCCACACAAGGAGCTGCAACTGCATCATGAGGCTACATTCAATTGCAACATGGATGAGGCAAGTATGATAAAAGTTTTTCCTTGGAAATGCTAAAAATAACTGAGGGTTTCCAAACTTGAAAAGTGTCCAGCGAACAACGAAGTACCTATGTAGAAAGGCAAGAAATGTGCAATTGATTGTTTCACCCAACTAAAAATGTGATGGGTAAATTTCTTATTTCTTTCTTCTTTTTTTGCGCAATGGATTTGATTTCCATCCTCTTACCACCTCTCAAGTTTCTCAAATATTTGAGTAATGAGACTAAAGTATAAGTTGTTTTTCTAACCCAAAAGATCCGTCCCTCTCGATGTACTCTTAATTTGTCGAGTTTCTAATAATAAATTTTGTTGCCGATTAAAAAAAAATCTGAAAATATGAACCTGCCGGGAATTCTTGAATCTGTTATTTTGGCTTGTAAACTGTTTAGTTTATCTTATTTACTGTACGGACTAATACGCTTATAAATTAAGGCTGCTATTTATAGATGTGTTCTCTTTTCAGTATGACCAAAACCCTTGAGAAGTATCAACGTTGCTCCTTCAATCCTCAAGACAACACTGTGGAACATGAAACCCAGGTAATTGATTCTTTGGCCGTAGAAATCCCTTGTTGAAACGAATTAATATACTTGGTATGATATTATATGTTTACATCATGTTTCAAATCAATAATACAGAGCTGGTTCCAAGAGGTATCCAAGTTAAGGGCGAAGTACGAATCGCTTCAGCGCACTCAAAGGTTGTGAGCTTTCTAATTTTATCTAATTAGATCTTCCTCAGAGCCTTATTTTGCATTTCTGTGGCTAGGAAACTTTAGGGGTTATGTTTAGATTTCGGGCAAGAAATCAGAATCAGCTTTATCAATGGGTATTTTTTATTTCATCCAACCTTTGGTTGGATTTCCCCTCCCCTTCTCCTCAAGATGTACCCTTATCAGGATTTCCTCAATAAACTTGTCGCTATTTAAATAAAATAAAATAACTTGCTAGAAGTGTGATAGATTGACGGGTTTTAAAACCATTTCTTTGAGAAAATATTAAAAAGGTATTTTCAAATAATTGAAGACCATTTCTTCTACAAAATTGAAGAGTTTCTCTTTTGTCTTTTCTCAAAATAACCAATGCAAAAGTTTTCCCAGTCAAATAGAGAACTATTTTTGGGTAAGAGGCCTAGCAAGATTAGAAATACTGTAACACTATGCTAGCAATTAACGGGTAACGTACTATTAATTGAAGGCACTTGCTTGGAGAAGATCTAGGACCCCTGAGTGTAAGGGAGTTGCAGAATCTGGAGAAACAGCTGGAAGGAGCTCTTACCCAAACTAGGCAAAGAAAGGTACTTGAATCTTGTCTCAAATGCTAGCTAGCTCAGCTCACACTTCACCAAGAAATTTCGCATATATATTCTACGATAAAATTTGTCAAGCTTAGTCGCAAAAGAGTTTCTAATCTTTATATAAACCTAGCTTCATTTAGGTGTAGACGGCATGCACCTGTTGAGTCTATTTTAAAGTCATACCGTTTGTGTATGAGTTCATGGCATTAGTACATAAACTCATAACAAATTGCAGGCCTAGAAATTAACCAGATCATTGTTTTTTTGGACCAATTTTGATAATGATCTCATGTCATAAATTTTCAATGTGAATGTAAGGTGTGCATATCGTTCGTACTTAACCCAAATAAATGGTGTGCATTATGTCCTTTGCCCCAAAGATTAAATGAAACGAATGACTTGCATGCCTCATCGATCTATTCCGCTATTTCTATTTCATGCTTCCTTCATAATTTCTTAGAAATAGAAGTACTAGATCCGAATTACATATGTGCTTTTGACATCCATCTACAGCACATTGATCAAATTTCTCCTTTTTTTCTGTTTAAAATGCAGACACAGATTATGATAGATCAAATGGAAGAGCTCAGGAGAAAGGTACTCGCGGGCTTATGGTGCTATTCTAACTATACTCCAAACTGTAGAGACGCAATCTGAATTTTTTTAAATCTTAACTGAACCATGCTATTTGCACATAATGTTTTTGCACATATATTGCACATACATTTTTGTGGAACCTATATCGGGGTCTCATAAAATGATCTGAACCATTCATTTTTTAAAAAATATTTTTTGGAGAGTTCCTGTAAAAAAATCAGCTCCAACGGATATCGGTAAGGCCTTTCTTAGAATTCATAGGGCAAAACATAATGATTCGTCCTGCGATTTTTGAGAAAGCCCCTACCGATATCCGTTGGAGCTGATTTTTTACAGGAATCCTTCAAAAAATATTAAAAAAAGATGAACGGCTCGAATCATTTTGTACAATCCCGATATGGACCCCACCAAAATATATGTGCAAGATATGTGCAAAACATATGTGTGAGTTACTGTATTTTTTAGAACTAGAAGTAAATCGAAGATGTTGAAGAAGGTTCTGTGCACGTACAGATTCTCACAATTAAATCTCCGTACAAAAGATTTACTGTTTTTATAAAACAAAAAAAGCTTGATTTCTCACCAATATCTATCACGAATTCAAAAAAAAAAAAAAACACTTCAAAATGGAATTACCATACGTAGGATGTTTTTTCATCCGGGAATGATCCTTGTTTATTTTCTTCTTCAACTAAGGATGTGCTTTCCAAAAATCCGTTTTGATCATACGAGAAGTATATCTCGTTGCCTAATTTGCTTACCTTCCTGTCTAATTTGCTCTATTAACAGTGATTTTGGGAGTTTTTTTTTTTTTTTGTCTTGTTTATGTGATTTTATGCTATGCATTGCTAATCTTGAAGGAGCGTCAGCTTGGAGACTTGAATGAGCAGCTCAAGATGAAGGTTTCGCTAGAGTTGTCATCGGTAATATTTTTATTTCTTGTAAAATTTTGTCATCTATTTATTTTAGTTGCATCTGACGTTAAGAAAAGTGATTTTCGCACTCCCTTTTTATCCACACCTCCTTTTTTGGTCTTAACCGATGTTCATTTAATTTGTACAATTACCCTTCATATGGGGAAAAGTGTGTCAAAAAATAGCACATGGAAGGGTAATCTTTTCATTTCATGTAAGAGGGGAGATCGAGTGATAATCATTTTGTTATAACTCAGGCCTCCGGGATAGGTTTCGCGCACCTCGACGTACTATTGCCATATGTTGATTGTGGTGTAGATGATTATTGGCGCATATAGGTTGTTAATGATAGGATTGGGGCCAACCCTTATTGCTTTGTCTTTGTGAAATTTATGTTTCAGCTCCAGGCAGACGGGCAAGGTCTGAGACCCCTTCCATTCCCGTGGAATTCTGCAAATGCATCAGCTGGAAACACCAGCTTTGCCCTTCACCCTTGTCAATCCAATCCCATGGGCTGCGACAATAATGAACCAGTCTTGCAAATAGGGTATCTCTCTCTCTCTCTCTCTCTCTCCACATACGAGGATGGTCTCGAGACTCTTAGACAACTAATTAAATTTGGGGTATTTGGGGTTGTTCAATTTTGCACATGTAAAGCTACTGCCATTTAGACAACTACTTAGTTTGTGAAGGTGTTTTTGCTGCAAAATCCAAAATGAGAAGCTAATTCTATTATTGTTGCATGCTTTTTGAAAACAGGTATCAGTATGTTCATGGTGAATCATCTGTTCCAAGGAGCATGGCTGGTGAGAGTAACCTGGTCCAGGGTTGGGTGCTTTGAAGTCTGAATTAACTCTTTTGAATAATGTACCTATATATGACTTCATATAGTATGTTCTCTTGCTTGTGTAACCATATAAAAGAATGGTTTATGGTTTCATCTCTTTGCAATGTATTTCACACATATGATCTACTAAATGCAATCTGTGAGTGTTCTAGCTCTTATCCACCCCATCCTGGGGATGGATTACAAGTTTTTGCATTATCAGTAGTATATTTATAAGGCAAATCATCTAACTGTTAGATGGTCATATGTTTCATCTATTATATATTACTATTACTTTTGGAGTAAACATCAGTTTTGAGGCTGGATTACATTCTTATTTCCTAGCTACACTCTCACTTTAACTACTACCTAAAGAATTAAGCTGCCAAAAAGAAGGAAAACAAAACTGCCCCCAATGGATTTGTCTCTACTCGGATCGGATCTGAATAGATTTGCTCAAGTCTGCAAAACAAAGAACCGGTTAGCACCGTCTGGTTGGATTCAGGTGGAGAGAGGCAATGCAAGAGTACACATCTAAGATCTAGAAAAGACATATCTCCTTAGGGTTTATAGAAAGAGTGTATGTACTTTTTTTTTTGCTCGACAAACGAAAACTTTTATTATGCTCGAAGGGGTACATCGAGGTAAAAGGAGAATACAAGATGCATCTCAAGAAAACAAAACGAGAAAGAAAAGGAAAAAAAAACACCTTAACAACCAACCAAAGGTTGGATACAACACCTCAAAAGTAAGTTAAAACTTCAATTTCCGAATCCCGTCCAAGTACCCCTTAAAGTCCTCAACCGAGTATATCTTGATGTCGCGTTTGGTCCTCATCCACATGGCTACCCGTGTTTTAATAAGATCCGCCACTTCCCAAATCAACGTAGCCGCATTGTTGAAGATATAATCATTCCGCACTAGCCATAGTGACCATAGAGTTGCATAGAAACAACAATCCCAAATTTCTTTCTCTAAGTTTCGAAACCTACTCCCAAACCAACAGTTAGCCATAGCCTCTACGGATGAAGGGCACACCCATTTAACATGCCACCAATCCAAAATTAAAGACCAAACAGCCCATGAGAATTGACAATGAAGGAACAAATGATGGGGGGTTTCCAAGTGCAAAGAGCAAAGGGGACATACCAGTACTTGGGAATCCGTTATAATGTTTCGACTTCGTAGGACCGACCTCGTTGCCACACGTTCTTGGACAACCAGCCATGAAAAAATTTCCACCTTTGGAGGGCTTAAGTTCTTCCATAAGGAACCCAACACGGCAGTCCTTGATTGATTCATCCACAACTCCCCCTGTTTATAAGCTGATCTCACCGTGAAAGATCTATCAGTCGTCCAAATCCATTGCAAACAGTCAGGTTTGGAGGAGTCTAGAACCACATTCCGTAGCCTTAGCATTAGTTCTTCCTGTTGTTGTTTCTCCCACTCAAACAGCCCACGTCTATACTTCAAGTCCCACCTTCCATTTTCCATAAACTCCCCCACTGAACTAACCAAATCATCCTGTTGATCAGAAGCTGAGAACAGTCTTGGATATTCCTCTTTAAGAGCTTTATTCCCCAGCCAAACGTGGTGCCAGAATGACGTTTCATGCCCGGAATAGACTTGCACACGGAACCCCTCCTGAATGACCCTTCCAAGGCGCGATTCTGTGTCCCCAATCGAGCATATATCTCTCCAAATGTTAGAGACTGAACCTGATCTCGGAGTGTACGGCAGCCAACAAAACTGGTCTAACTTGTATTTTCCTCTAATAACTCTAACCCAAAGGGATTCTTTATCTTTACTAAACCTCCACCACCATTTGGCCAGGAGTGCCATATTTTGTTGTATTAATTTCTTCACCCCTAATCCCCCATTCACTTTACTTTTGGTTATACGTTCCCAATTCACCAAGTGCAATTTTGTTTTACCCACTGTATCTCCCCAAAAAAAACGCCGCTGCATTTTCTCAAGAGTTTTAGCAACAGCACTTGGCATCTTGAACAATGACATGAAGTAAATAGGCAAGGTACTCATATTGGAATTGAGAAGGGTGAGGCGACCTCCAGTAGACATGCATCTACCACTCCACATATTGAGTTTCTGCTGAGTTCTATCAATGACAGGTTCCCAAGTCTTGATCCTCCTAGGGTTCGCACCTAGGTTCCCAAGAGTGTATGTACTTACTCTCCAAGTATAAGTTTATGCTGGATATGAGGCTCGTGACGTTAGCAGATGCGTGACGTGATGTCGTGAATGAACTCGATGTTCATGTGGCCAAGCAATTGTTCAGAACACGACACTGAGATGCCACAAAGAATCCAGCTGACTGATGGGTCAACTTCACGAGTCAGGCACGATTCAACTCAGCCTGGCCCTACGTTTCCAGACTGGACACACGCATAAAAGGTTTTGATAAACAGTTGGACCGTCTACTTGGCCCATGTGCGTTCGGCCCAAGCGAGCCTTAGTGAAGGGGGCTGTCCGTATTTTCAGGCCCAATGTCTCAGTCTTTTCGGCAAAAAAAAAAAAAGAAAGAAAGAAACGCTGTTAGAAATTAGAATTTCCCAAACAGCTCTTTTAATCCTGCAATTAATTATGTTATGTTACGCTAATCTGGATTCTAGACCAATCCAGTCTGGTGAGCTTGGCCCAACTTCGTCAGCTCATGGGCCTCTCCTTCCTTAACTGGTACAAAAGGCAGCCCAATAGTCCATTGGTACAAAAGGCAGCCCAACTTCGCCAAGCTCAAATATTATGGGCCTGGCCTGGCCTGTTCGGGCTGCCCAATAATCCAATCCCAATAGACCAATATTTGAAAAGATAGTTACAAAGACTAAAGGAAATACGTGGAAAGTGGCATCGGAGAAAACATCACAATTATGTTGACACCCAAAATCTTGACGATCACATGCCAAACATGAATCAATGTTTACACGAAGGGCTTTGTTTGGATTGGAAATTGTACTGGGAAGGAAGACGAAAGTAATTTGTAGTATTTCTCCTCTTCTTCTTGTTTGTTTGGAACCTTACAGAAAAGAGGGAGGAAATTAAGAAGCAAAAATAGATCGATGTGACGAAGAACATGTACTCTACTTTCTCTAATTAGTTTCCCTTCCAAACATAAAGGTTCGGTACTGGAAATACAAGTGTCTTGAAGTTATTGTGGAACCGACCTCGAGCCCAATAATCCTTTCTCTACTAAGAGCAACTATATCAGGTTGGTCAAACCAGCCTTCTTCGTTATTGTAGCGAGAAATCCTTCAAAACTAGTCCAATATTAACCTCGCTCACAACTCAGCAAAATTTAAAATAGCTACAGTTCCTCCTTTTTTCTAACGTGTCACTGTGCATAGGTTAAAGAGTACTTATTTTATTATTTCTTTTTGGATTGTTCCAATTGGGTGTGATAGAAAGTTGTACTGAGAAGTAATTTTTTACTATTTTAAGATCTATCCTTTACACGGATTTTTTTAAGGGTAAATAAAGAAACAATATATTATTGACCAAAGAGTGAAAGTAAAAAGCCTGATTTTTGTATAATTATAAAAAAAATGATTAGTTAAAATAGAAAAGTGAATTTTGAAAATTAATTTGGTCCAAAATTAGAGCAAAATATGCACTGCACGTGTCTCGCTTCATTATCAGGGAAAAAGCAGAATTGCTACAGTCGCCCGGGCTTTTTGTCTTGCCAGTTGCCACTGCTACTCCATAGTATACTTATTACTATTATATACTCCTAATACATATGATTGTTTTTCATGGCCTTTTGTTTTAATTTTATTCTTTTTTAGAAGTAGAAAAAAAGTTATAGTTTAATACAGTAAAGATAGAATAGAGATCCTATTCTGTGTAATTGCATGTGAAAAAGTGATTACCTAATTTCCAAAAGTGATTTTTGGGAATTAATTAATTTGACCTAAAATTTGACTAGCCTGATAAGGATCGATACTGTAATACTAACTAATACTAAACTTTCGGTAACTTCAACTCTATTGACAACAGTTAATGGGTCTTCGTTTTTTTCTAGCTTTGAAACGATATGGTAGAAAGCAACGTGCGATTTGAAGAACACAATCCGTTGTAGATTTTTACATCCACCACTTGATTACCCATTAATTACCTCAACTTTCGAATCGATCTAATCCAGCGACACATAAATTGAGTTATATGATCGTATCGACCCTTGAGATCGAATTGACAAGGTGAAAAGCAAGTAGTTTTCGACCGGATACAAGACTTTTGTCTCTCTCTTTTTCCTCCTTTTGTTGATAGGAAAGAGTACTTCAATAGTACTAATACCCTGAGAATGTACTCGATCAAAATGGCATATTTGTACTCAATTCATCGATATGCATGGTTGGTTAAGTTCTTAATACATCTTCTCTTTGTGGTTCAGAGCTAGGTTTAACCATTCACAAAGCTTTCTCGTGGTTTAATAATACCTTTGATTGAGAGGGTTTAACATAAGACCTCTTGAAATCCTGGAAAGAATACTTCTTTTTTTCTTGGCAAACGAACGATTTTATAAATCTCGAAGGGATACATCTAGGGGATTACATCTTTGCTCAATGAGCCAAGATACTTGGAGAGGTGGTCTTACATCTCGATCATGACTTTGCCGGCGCATGCAGATCGATCTCCAAAGTTCACAACGTTAATTTCCACGCGTACCACTCTCACATACTCAACTGGGACGAGGTTTTCTCAAAAACCCTATCGCATTTCTTCATATTCGTAAACTGTTCTCAAACTCTATAATAACATAGTAATAATAATAATCAAATGAAAAAATGGAGAACAAAGCTAACATGCTTTCATCCTTCATATTCATACACTACTTCTCTCATAATGTATCATCTGGAAAATAAAAATAGTCAAAATTAGGAGAAACAATAAAAATTAACTCAAGCTAATTAGGCCAATCATCGATTTACGCTATCATCATCATTAAGATTATTTTAGAAAAGCACATTAATAATTAGACTGTTCCAGTGCTAGCTAGCTCCTTAATTAGTATACATAAGTTGCAGATCGTAGCATTCTTCTTGGGCCAGATCAAATGGCATAGTTACAACAACAAAGTTAACCAGAAAAAGGTCGTACGCAGTGCACAAAATTCCCATTTACCGGAATCGATCGGTAGAGGAAAATGCTGCACTTGACTAATAAGTATTATTGCTTGCGCAGGGGCAAAATACTAATTAGTTGAAGCAACTGTACTATTCGACAATTGACACGGAGAATGCCAATGACTACCCGTCTTCTTTATAGATACGCATAAATATATGTTTTCGCAAATTCGCAAGGCTTGGCTGGATTTCCAGCTGCCCAGTCACTTGGGTGGAACTCGCTTGGTTCTCCCCTCTGGGGGTCCAATGAATAATTCAGTTTCGACATCCGAATTCTCGTTACTTTCTGTGGATTGCTGATCATTCTCTCCTTCCTCATTTGATTCTTGTTGTGGATGCAGGCCATGCTGAAAATGTTAAAAAGTTAGATTTTCTCATGTATGGTAATGGTGGAAGCTCGATTTTTCGGGATTCGTTTTGTCCTAAAATTTAAACCACCGGAAAAAAAAGAAAAATAAAACCTAGTTCCCAGTATGAATTACCCATATAAATATGTGTTTGCCAGGAACACAAGTTACTTAGGAATTGTTCATGGATCATTCTTCAACTAGAAGGGACATCGGACATATTTTGAATTTCCAAAAATAAAAAATAAAATAAAATTTGCATCCGTTTTTCCAAAAATAAAAAATAAAATAAAATTTGCATCCGTTTTTCCAAGATCCATTATAAAGTCATATGTCATAGTGATGGACTTCATGAATATACCAAAACTAGTTTTTATCTTCACTTGTATTTTGTGGTTGTTTTGGTACTCGCCAATCATGGAGTCGCGGCTAGCGTACGTGTGATTTGTTCAGAATATATGTGTTAATCTAGTTGAGATAAGTATTTTCGATCAAGATGCGTTTTCCCTCCCCTTTTAACTCTGTAATTTTTTGAGTTAGATTAAAATTAAATTTCTTCCCTTGTCGAAAAAAATATAAAGGTTAACACTAAGAAATAGGCCTCAAAGTGGAGAAAGAGAATCACCTTCTCATATAGCATTGCATTTTCTGCAGCTAGGGCTCTCTCCTAAATATGATGCAAGAAAAAGGAATACAGCATCAGGCTATCAGCAATAAATCAGATAATTTCTCCTTCGTAAATGTATTATCGGATAACATAAGTCGTGATGAAATTAAGAGCGTAAATAGTCCAGATTTTTAACTCAAAACCCGAATGAACAATATGTTTTTGAGGAGTCATGTTAATCTTTTTGATAGTTTACCTTTTCCTTAAGTTTCTCAATCTGTTCCCTGAAAACTTGCATCTGAATTACAAAAAACAAGAATCAAAGATGTTAGGCTTTGTCATGCAGGAACAAAATGGTTAAATTTCAATCTGCGCCGATCATAAAGAAAGATCAATATTCAATAGTCATGACTCCAAACACAAGTAAATAACGAACCTTTCTTGCCCGGATGGTGCTCGCACTCTTCTCCAACTGTTGCTCAATTTGTAGAAGTTCGTCGAAGGTGCACGACCCCAAACCTTCTCCTAAGAGTTTGCTATAAAAAGAAAAAGAAAAAAAAAGAATCCATAACCGGAATTTAGAAATGCAACATGTTTCAGGCAGATATTAACGAACGAGGTCAGTTGCCAAACAAGTTCTAACCGCTTTGCATTTTCAAGATGTTCTATCTTCTTCGACATGTCTGCTGCTTCATGCTTCAAGTGCTGCCAATCCGAATCACAAATCGTTATTAGAAAACCGTCAAGAAAAGAACACAAAATATTTTTGCTCGTTCCTTTGAGAGGAGAGGGAGAGAGGTAGGGCTAATAGACAGCACAAGTGATTTCACAAGTATAGAACATTCAAAGCATGTGAACTAAACAATTTCGCTAAAGATTGTGACGCTAAACGTAAAAGAAAGGTGTTAGGTCAGCAACATTCTTAGAAAATTGGAAGAGGAAATTGATAAGATCAAAACATAGGGTAAATAACCTGCATGTTTTGTTCCACCAATGTTTTGTCAATTTGAACTTCTTTTATTCGCCTTTGGTAACGCTGTATCGTCTCCTGCATGCTGAAGAATTTCAAACCAAACTCAATACGTTTCCACTTAACCCTCGAAAATCAAATAATCGCAACAGAAATTTGAACACTTTCTGAACTAAAACTTCAATCACAATCTCAAAAGACGGAACTGGCCGTCCAGAAGGCTATTCTAGTGAAGAATATGACATCTAGTTGTGGGCAGTAACAAGTTGATAAGATCCTCTATTTACATCCCCATGCCCCGCGAATCCATACATCCCTTTCCAGTTTATTGACCACTATTTCTCCAGCACAGCTTAGGTTCTACTGCAATTTTACACAGACAAGAAAGCAAAAGCCGTCCAACCAATATTCCATCTCCGTTATCCAGGAAAAGCATAATATTTGATGGAACCAACACATATCATTTCAATGCCTAGTGAGTAACTGTATAAAGGAATGCTACAAAGTGATTCAAGGATGGTTACCGATAGCGATGATTCTAGGGCTGGATGTGGGGAAGAAATGCACGCACAACAATCACTACTACTTGTGATTCTGAAACTCAATTTGAGAGAACAACTTACACTTCTATTGACTCAAACACTTAAAGACAAGAATTTAAGAACTTTCTCGCTCACAAGCAATTCTCTTTCTCTAATTTCATCCACACTCTCACGAAGAAAATTACATACTTTTTATGAGGTGTACGTTTACCTTTCATTGGTGAAGACAATGGTTGTTGTGATGGTGATCATTGTAGGATGAACAAACTGTGAAGTTGGAAACGAGGAGGGTATTGGGTCGTGATAGATGTCAAGGTGAAAAAGATGGTGATTTAGTAGCATTAGAGTATGCTTGGAGTTATTGAAGTTTCTGTATAGAGGTGGCCGATCAAAAATCAGTAACAAGAACAATAACAGCACCATGTAATCCCCCAGTCAATAGGGATATGGAGGAGGACTGAAAGCAGACCTAAAACTTAGCAATTTATGCACCAAACTCACGATAAATGCACAAAGTAGCTGCTCTAAGAGAGTTATACCACCGAAATAGAGGCCTCTTATACCTTCAAAATTTGAGAACCTCAAGGGACATTATGCCAAAAGACCATGCTCCCAAATCAAAATCGGAAGGCATTAGAGAGGCATGTGAATAGACCCTTGAGATAGAAGGGGTGAATTTATTAAACAAACTTGGAATGTGAAATTGTTTTTGTGTTGTTGATTATAGTTGTGATACAAATCAATCTAGCAATTATGATTTTAATGCATGTATACTATTTAAATAAATCTTCCAATTAGGCCGTGTCCTTATTTCCTTTTGAAAATATTGTGTCCTGTCGATAAGCATGTATTATATCTATCTCATATCCTTACAATCACTTCTTAGGGGGTGAAGTTGACACCCATTCCATCTTGCAAGCCACCATTCTCACCCCTCCATCCCACCTCAGTCTCTTGCCACAACCTCCCAACCGCATACTTTCGTCTTATGTTTTATGTCAGAGGCTGATATCTCCCTTCTTTTTGAAATAGTAACGATTATCCGTCAGTGTATACATGAAACATGATTGCACGCACTAAGAGTGCTTTTACTTTAAGAGAACTCACCCCTCGCCATCTCACCCCTTCATCCTTACTCTCTCCACCACCTCTTGCCTTCGTTCATGCCACACTTCTCATTCATTGACCATACCACTAAACCCTTCTGCCTACCCACCATATCTTAGGTCTACTCCACCATACTATTCGATTACTTAATATACATTTTCAGACTCATTTTCTAACAGGTTAAACTTTTAGATATTTGGTAACTTAACATGATATTAAAGATCAGGTTGGGAGAGGTCTTGGCTTCTCGTATCTCTTTTAGCATTTGTTTTATGCATTATGTTTCTTTCCTTTGCATTCTTTCGTAATATATGAAAAATGTCTGCCTTTTCATGTGCAAGACAATATGGTGTCTGAAAACTTGATATACATAATTGGGCCAAGCTTAAGCTTTTGGGATGATTGGCCACTTAAAACTTGCATGGCTAACCCTAGCTCTTGAGAGCTCTACCCTAGCGAGAACTTTTTGCACTATATGAGAGCGGAGACAGATGGAAATTGTGGCCAGAAGAGAGTAGCTATAAAGAGCAATAGGTAAGTAAACAGTTACATTGCTAACTAAAGCCTTTGAGAGCTCCTCAAATGTAGTAGTATTCAGTCTCTAAGAGTGGAGATGAATAGCAGTTGTCGCCAGATGGTAACGAGGAAAATAAGTGTAAAGAGCAAGTAAGCAAATTATGAGGTTGATGACAACCTTTGACGAACCAACAGTTGGTCATGGTCTTGAGCTACTGAGGTTTGGTGGTTGTGGAGGTAAAGGAGAATTCCTAACAAGAATGAGACTAGGTTAACTATTACTTCAGTGTTGAGTACTGCAAAAGGTTCGAAGTGTACTTTGTTTTGTCAGGACATAGCTACAGCGGATGGAATCTGATGGGTGGTCCTGTCTTTTGCTGGATATATATTGTTCATCCTAATTTTATGTACAATGGGTCCTTTTCTTTTGGTGCCTAGATCGATGAAGATCTTGAGGTCCATTTGAAAGATTGTTGTGTTCCTTTTGGATGTTAAACGTGTTGGAAAATTTTCAGATTTTGCGAATGAATATTGGGGCATTCGGAAGGTCTCCCGAGGCAACTGAAAGGTCTCCCGGTGGTTTATTGTATCTGAACGTGGCTCTAAAAGTTCCAATCTGGTTATTACCCCATAAATAGAGGTTATGGCAAAATTCACTCCACCTATTCATTTCAGGAGTTTTTTCCCCTATTCATGGCTGTGTATTCAAGGCCCCGAATTCAATTTCTGACAGCTACTAAAGGGTCACCTGAGGTGTATAAATTGGGCATCCCGTTCTTCATTTCATACCAGTTCTATGAAATACACAAAGTTCATTATGATATTATTCTTGTGTGAAAGAGAGGTAGACATAACGTTCAATTCGCCAAGGCAGCTTTCCAGTAGTGTTCCGACAGTCGTGATCTAACCATTATTTCCTGAGAGACAAACGTCAATCAACCTCTAACAGCCAACGGTGAGACGGTAAATCTTTTTTAAGAAGACTATTTGGTGGAGATATAGAGCTCTCTTGGTTCCCAATTTTGTTGTCCACATTTTGTTATTTATATTAATCTTCAACTACAACATTTATTAAACTCATAGAGTTAAAATTACTTTTGGTATGGCAATCTATCTTTCTATTTATTTATTCAATTCTATATATAAAGGGAGAGCACTATTTGGCATGGACTTTCCCATTGAGGCCTGCTCACATTTTCACTCTTACAAAACTGCCACACTTGATTTTTATTTTTATTTTTTTGATATAATTTTACCTAATCTCTGCACCCTATAGCTCTGGGGGCAAATAAGTAAAGTAGTGTGGGTCTTCCTATCCACCTTCAGTGTCATCTTTTAGAGTTAACCCTTCTTTCTAGATGTGTCCAAATATGTCAAAACCTTCAACATCTCTGTATTTTCAAATATGATCTTGATGAAGGTCCCATATAGACGGAAGGAGGGAATATTGACCTCATACAAACAGTATTGACATATAATTACTTCCTGCCATATTCCTGTTGCTAGTCCATGCAGGAGTAATTAATACATCAGAGCTTTACCTCATATAATTATACTTTACTATTCACAAGATGTGACACTACTTTTACACACCCATATGACTACTTCTGCTACAACGTACAGAACACACCAATAATATTAGTAGTTTTATTAGTCTGTTGGAAGTACTATTGTAATAAATGCTAGTGAAGACTAATGACTTAAATATGGCAGGGAAGTAATAGGATAGTTGTACTTAGTCAGGAAGACTTCTACGTCCAAAAGTAGTAAACAATAGTGTCCAATTATGTTTAAGTACTGTGTAGTGATGTAAGCGCTGATGCTGGACAACCCCTCCTTGCGCCTATAAAAGAAGGGTGCCACTAATGCACCCACGTACAAACTAGGGGAAGCAGTTTTAAGTGTCAAACCCAGAAGTAGTTGTCTGTACTCTTCTGTTCCATACAGCACTACAGAAAAAACTCTCTATTGCCACCAAACCCCTCCATACAGCAGCAGGATTTGAAACTCAAAACAACTTCTTCTGTCCATTGTCCAGTACTTTTTTTGTAATTCCGTCCATTTTACCCACAACGACGACTTTGGTCGGTCAACCTCCAATTCAACTTTTCTTGTATTCTACTCTCACAAAAAGATCATAAACCTCTCAAGGTGTCCAACTGCACTTGATTTCATTCCGGGTGGGAATCATGATGCTGCTCTAGTTTGGTTAATTTTGATTGTTGTTATATACTGTATCATCCAATCCAATCAAAACATAACAATCATATATAGCCTAGCCTAGCAGAATCAAATTCTCCGTTATATATTGAAGTGGAGGCTTTTTTAGTTTCTTCCCCCTGTACTTGTTTCCCCAAGAAAATGCATCTTTTCATGCATGAGAGAGGGAGGGGAGGCACTGTGGAGTATGTTCCCCATATGAGGGGTAACTCCAAATCTCTGGCTTTGGTTTCTGTTCTTACTCCTATTTACTTGGCAGAACACAACAACATCTCATCATTATACCAATATTGTATCCGTACAATCATTAGTTTATTTCTCAACTTCTACGTATTACTACTTTTTTTTTCTCTTTATCCAGCACGGTTCTGCATCAAAAGTTGTGCATGCTCAGTGACTTTAATCCAACTCAGATGAGAGATCAAATCTATCCATTCTACTTTATAGGGTTTTTTTTATTTCCTTGGTACTTTCTTTCTTTTATTTTAAAGGCAAAAAAATTTCATTTATCTTTGAAGTTATTACAAAGATCAATAAGACAAGGAGGACGGCATCGTATTCCCAACAAAGCTAAGAATAATCATATGCCCAGTCCTTGATTGGCAAGGAACCAACTGAAAACATGCACCCATAGGGCAAAAGGCTCACACCTAAGAGCCGAAGCCCACACCTAAAGGGTTGAAGCCTGAACACTAAATGGGTCGAGCCCATACCTAGAGAAACCAAAAAAACCTAAACTTATTCAACTGCTGTTGCCGCCACTGGAGCAGGAGGTGCCATCGCCAACGCCGACCACAGCAACACAGGCACGCCTACCACACCACCCCATTCCGCCAAGAAACCAAAGATTTGCTTATTGTACTTATATAATGTCCCATTCCTAAATGTTTATTTTTTTTCTCAGCAAAACGAAACAATTTTATAAAACTCAAAAAGAGTACATCGAGGGGGAAAACAAAAGTGAGCTAACACTTACTCGCCCACAAAACACGAACATAAAAACACATAAAACATAAAAGAGCATCCAACCGAAAGTTGGATGTTACAACACCTCAAGACCATACTTAGAGCTTCAGTTTATAGATTCCACTTAGAAAACTCTTAAAATCCTCCACCAAGTACACCTTGATGTCTAACTTTGCTTTCATCCTAAATGTTATTGACCTATTCTTACATTGCTCGATTTGAGCTCCTAGAAATTGTAAGCTATAAGGGATGTTTGCTATTTTTTTCTGTGTTGAAAATTTCTATCCAATAAGGAAAAGAAACACTTGAACTGTTGATCAATATACGTTGAAAAGATGAAATCTATACAATAGAAGAAACAATGCATGAGAGAGCCTTGAAGAGCCCGATTATTCTTCTACTAACTACTCCTGCTCTTCGCAAAAACTAAACCTACCTCTCTAATTCGCATCAACTATAAGTCTAGAACCATGCCCACTAAACCGGCCGTTGTCTCCTCAAATTTTGGCATAATCTTATCTATCTTGTGTGTTTGTGGTATTTATAATGAAATTTAGTGTTTCGGCACCTTCAAAATATTGAGAATTTTGAAAGTACTTTTCGGTAAAGTACTCGTATTGAGATTCATTATTTGCATATGAGAAAAAACATAATACTCTAAACTAGGGTTTGGGGAAAGAGAACTTGATTTTCGGGTTTTTTTTTTTTTCATTTGGTGGTCTATAAAAATCGGATCCAAGATGTCTTAGGAGTCGTCCACAAATCTGGCAACGATGTATGGGGTCATTCACCAAATCTTTGGTGAAGGCTTTGGTTTCGAATGCCAAATTTAAAGATGAAAATTTGATGGGACGAACATCTTTGGTATGTGGCAGTGCGAGGTTATGGATATTTTTTTTTGATCAAACAGGAATTGAATATTACTTTGGAGAAATAATTGGAGTGCACTAAGCTTAAGGAAATGCGCGATATTTTCACGAACTGTATCATTCCAATATTATCGTATGTTCCCGAAGGGACTTTCACGAACCGTATAGTATATAGGAGATCTTGCAATTGCCTACAACCTTGAGAGAAAGAATTGTAGTTAGCCTTGAGAAGGGAAGGGGACAACTACCTCCCTACTTTTCACAGGACCGTGGTTCGATTCACAATAATGGACCAAAGTTCAATTTTTGGGTTCAATTCTCTAGTCCCGCCGTGGATGACCTGTCTTTGGTTGGACTAGAGAGATGATTAGTTGATGTGTGTGTAAGTTGGCCTAGTCACGTCTGACCGTCAAACGCAAAAGGGAAAGAAAAGAAAAAAAAAAAAAAAGAACTTCACATTTGAGCTTCTTTCCACCAAAAGAACTAGTTATCCTAGAGATGCATGAGTAATGCAGATGCAATACCTAAAGATATTTAGAAGTGGACAATCTTTTGACACAAAACAAAGATGGTTGGCTTCATTGCTGAAGTATACATGGGTGATATTATATAGATTAGTATTAATAGTAAATACAAATTGGCAATCCCGCAGCAAGCTGTTTTCAGCAAGTTCCTTGGCTAGCCTTTTTTTTTTAAATTGGCGAAAAAGATATTTATTCAAAACTCGAAAGGATACATCGAGGAAGGGGATTGATAATGCATTTCTTTAGAGAAAATACGGACACCATCGTGTGTGTTCCAATAAGACGATTTCAGTATATTCTGAGGTAATGCATGTCTTCCTAATCAAGAAGTGCTAATAGCATAAAACCAACATAATTATAAATGTAGCACCAGAGACGGAAATATACGAGGAGGGTAGAACATTAATTAACAAGAAGAATTTGAAATATCAAGAATCTAATCTAAATCATATAAATGTCTAAATAATAACCAATATTACAAAACACACTATCAAACCATCAGTTTCAAATAGATTACCAACATCTTATAAAATATAAATTGTACTTCCTCCGTCTGGATTTAATAGTCCTTTTTTGGAGTTTGTGTCATTTTTCAATCAATTACTATATATTTCAATTTATAATATTTTACGTGATTTCGAAAATATTGTATTATAGAACTAATCGAGATCTATCAAATAAGATCCATATTCGATATGAAATTCATTAAGAATTCAAATATATAACCCGTTTTTTGGCCGGTTAGAATAGAATTAGGGACAATTAAATCCGGACATAGAAAGTATATGTATTCTCATCCACTCAAAGAGTCCATCATTAAGAAATTGTAAATGCAATTTTGGAAAAACTTCGCAATCGTTTTTTTTTTAATCAGCAAAAGAAGATTTTATTAAAGCTCGAAAGGGTACATCAAGGAGGAATGATGATGCATCACAGATTAAAGGCATAAATCCCAACTAGGTTGGCACCTATACCAATAACAATCCTCCAACGTTCTATTGGAGGATTTTGTTTGATGTTTCCTTTCTTGCTTGATCTGGTTGAGCTCCTCGATGTATCCCTTCGAGTTTGTAATAAAAGCTTCGTTTGCCGGAAAAATAAATAAATAAATAACAATCATATGCAACACTACATCCGTAAAAAAAATTTCAAAAAAAAAACGTCCAATAATATTGGATGAAGAAACAAAAATACACCCAAAGAGAGTAACAAAAAACCTCTAAATTTTGATCCTCCAAAGTCATGGTTTAAGAGTTCAAGGCCAAATCGGCTACTGTTACATTTAGAAGGAAAATAGATGAACACAACAAACGGTGCAAATTGAACAAGAAGATCAGAATTTACATGGTTTAGCTCAAAATATACGTTCATTTCCTCACAAAGATCAAGAGACGAACTTGAGTAGCTAAGAGAAAGAGAATGACATGATGATTCGGTTACCTTTGGTAACTCTCACATGAAAATCCTACAGGCACCACACAACCCTTTAAAAAACAAGTTCTCAAGAATCATGGAATACTCGAAACCAAAGAATATGGGCCAGAGCAATCATCAATGGGTTATAGAAACACTTCGGGTAGAATACTAGACACAATCACCGTGTGATGGTAGGCAGTGAAACACGAGCAATAAAGCTATGCAGACTGTGAATAAGGGTACAAGTTAAATAGAAAACTTAATTTTTTTTATATCGGCAAAACAATATATTTATTAAAATATCGACAAGGGTACATCAAGGGAAACTCGCAAGCTCAATTGGGATTTGCAGCCACTGGTTTGGGGCTTCTGTTTGGCTGATTGAAAGACTATGCTTGTCTATGGAAGTCTTTTGAGGTTTGTGTTTTTGGACTATTAATTGTATTTCTTTTCTTTTCCAGTCAAATCTTTGTTGGTTGGTTCTGTTGGTTAAGCATTCTGCTTCATGTATCAGTATCAATATCAATATATAGAAAACATAAGGTAGCCCTAAATAGCAGAAAGACTATTCTACCATCAAGAGAGACAACACAAAAACTGAGCCTAGATACCACACAGACTTGCTGCTGTTTCTCCGACTTCTGGAGGTGGTGGTTTGCTTGCAGTGTTGAGGTGGGTGGCGGTTTTCGTGGCAGCGATGGCTGATGAGTTTTGCTTATGGGTAGGGTTAGGTTTTGGGGTTTCTTGGGTTCGGCTTGGCCCATACAAAGTATGGGCTTTGCTTATTTAGGTGTTTTGGACTTTGTCCCATCGGATGTTTTTGTTTTCATCCAACCTTTAGGTGGATTTTCCTTCCCTCTCCCCCAACTTGATGTACCCTTTGTGAAATTTTCCTCAATAAATTTGTTGCAGATAAAAAATAAAAAATAAAAAGATTACTCCACATTCAATGGGAAATGGCCCAACAAACAACACTATGATGGCTTTGTCATGACTTAATGCAGTTTTTCTAGCTTATTTCCCTCATCTAAGCCTCCCAATGAGGATTTTTTTTCCCCCATTTTTCAGGAATTTTTATTTTGCAATTACTTTTGTATAGGAATCTTATTTTTTAGTGTCACTTGTTTTGACACATTTCTATAAGTCTTGAGTAATCAAAATCAAACTTAATTGGATTCCACATTTTGGCAGTTCTTTGTTGTATTTTTTGATTTGCAGTATCATACACAATGTTGCAAACCTTGGGGCTATAGAACTGATAAATAAGCTGAACCAATAGAAGTAAAATCTTTCAAGATATTGAGATCAGTTAAAACACTTATAAACCACAGGAGGAAAACCAGTTACGGGCTTTCCTTTTTTGTCTATATTAATTTTGCGTCAGTTTTTAATGGATTATGGGATTGTCTCGAACTGAGAAATCTAAAATTTAAATACACTACGATCAAAGCTTTAAAAAAAGATCCCTAAAGATTAAAAAAAAAATTCCAAAACAGAAATTAAGACTTTTTGGATATTTTTGTCTTTAGTCAAAAAAATTTAGTTTGGTTCATAATTTTTTTTATTTTTCCGATATCTCTCATTGAGGCAAAACTAATAATTCATAAAAAAAAATTACATAAAACTATCTGTTAAGGATTGGAAAGGCATGTGCAGCTCAGCTTCCTCAAGCTCAGCTCGGCATCTCAGCTCAAGCACGTCAGGCTCAGCTCAAGCAACTCAACCTCTCTCCACATCAGCTTGATTAGTTGATTAGTTAATGTCAGTTAGTTAGTCTGTTAAGATTACTTAGAGTTTAATCTCTGTAATCAGTCTGTAATCAATAGATATATAAAGCTTTGAGACTTAGCTTGGTAATGATCGATCAAAATGAAATGACACTACTACAATATTGTTAAAAGATGGCACTTGAAAAAGTGAAAAGATGTCAATTTTTGAAAAAATTGTAATTAAAAGATTGCAATAGATAAATAATGTCAGTCATCTCAAAAACTGTGATCTAATATATTTATGATGTCACTTTGTAAAATAGTGACATAATTATTCTTTCTTTTTAATGTCAGTTTCTTCTAAACTGTGATCTGTCGCTTCGTAAAATAGTGACATAACTATTCTTTCTTTTTAATGTCGGTTTCTCCTTATAAGTGACATTGACAAACAAAAATTTATTTTTTGAGAAAATGGTGCCATCTATGAGCGTTGTTGCTTTGAAGTCTCAAATCGGAAGCGGGTTGTTACATATGATATCAAAGCCTATACCAACTGAAAATGTGAGACAGAATCTCAACCCCATACAAGGATGTGTGTTCCTAAGTGGGGGAGATTGTGAGACCCTGCCCCTAGGGAGTTTCAAGTAGTGGTCAACC
This sequence comes from Rhododendron kiyosumense, assembly GCA_019656275.1. Taxonomy (NCBI): domain Eukaryota; kingdom Viridiplantae; phylum Streptophyta; class Magnoliopsida; order Ericales; family Ericaceae; genus Rhododendron; species Rhododendron kiyosumense. Next base: position 2,151,754 of record BPLS01000147.1, on the reverse strand, counting down.
GGCCTGAGGGTAGCAGCGACCCGTGTGAGGGGCTATCGGATCGGTGACCAGAAAGGGTAGTTCAACATCGCTTGGTGAAGTGTAAATTGTGTACTATAAATAATATATCCTCATCCTATCTTGTACAAGGACTTTTAAAGCTACGAGGGTGCCAAAGCCAATTGAAACTTCATAGTTAAGCGTGCTCGGACTGGAATAATCCTGGAATGGGTGACCTCATTAGGAGGTTTGATGGGGTTTGCTATTCAAAGCGGACAATATTATACAAGGCGGGAGCGGGCCATTACAAAAGATAACAGCTTTAAAGCATTTTAATGACGTTTCACAACTATCATCTTTTACTTTCAATTACGTTTATAAAGCATCATCCTTATAGATATTAATGACAGTTTCAAACCGTCATTTTAAGATTCAGACTTTTAATGACAGTTGCAAAACTGTCATCTTTTACGATTATGTAATAGTGTGAAATAAAATTTCCTCTCTCTCCTCATACTTTCTCTCTCTAGTTCATTTGTACAGAATTGAGAATCTCTTCACTAACCAAGGTGAAAAATTTTAAGTACAGAGGCAAAAAAATAATTTGGAAAGTGTACGTTTGGAGTGAATTTTTTAGTGAAAGTAAATGAGTTTGCTTCACCTCACTGATCGAAAGATTCTCTGGGTGTTTTTGGAGATCCTAATTTGTTTAAGATGAAGTATTAATTAAGGAAAGGAGACACTTTTTGACAGCATAAAAGTGAATATATATAATTATTACAGTAATATTCAATTACTAGAAAATTGTACTAATTAATGGCTCGATTAACAGTACTCCCAATAGATCTATATATGTCAGGCAGTGTCCCACTTTATTCATACTTTGCTCCACCATATAGTCTGATCCTTAGACAATTTTTTCTCTCTTCTCCTCTTCAGAAAAACAAGAAACAAAAACCATTCACCTAATAAGTAGCTCGATCAGTGGCGGTCGCAAAATTAATTTTGAGTCGATGAAAGAATTTTCGTTAAGGAATTGGATACTCCTACTAAGGTAGTAAGATAATAAGATTATTCGTAATCAGTGGCGGTTGCAGGATGTTTTTAAGATTATTCTTTAAAACTTGGGGAGCCCCGGCTACCACCCGCCCCCCTTCGTTCACCCTTCTCATCTAGATGCATGGCCTGGTCGATCTCCATCTTAACATGGGTTCTAACTTGTAATTATACTCCTAATTGAAGCTCAATATTAATTTCAAGATGCACAGGCCTAGTCTCCATCCGAACATGGTTTCTAACTCCAAATGCATCTCCTACGGACATATCTAAGTATGATACCATGTAAAACGCTCGACTCATCGTAAGTTGGTCCCCCAAATTGGTTCTAAAGCGTAAAAGGCACCTCCTAGATTGAATTTCAATGTGTTGTCTAATAAGCCTGGGCATCATCATCTGCCTATCCATCCACTTAAGTAATTTGATGTTCTTTTTAGGTTACATGTAGCATCAAAGAGTTGGTACAATACCTTCGCTTATTTTCGATTAATGCACCGTATGCACCCTTGAATTGCCCTAATTCATTAGTGCATCTTTTCATAACATCAATTTGCGTTTACGATTTGTACAGAAATTCTTAATATTCGGACATAGATTCATAAATGTTTCGAATTATTATTGTCTTGATGTCGTGAATTTTTAAGCAAATACTATGTGTTTCTGTGCCGAATTTTATGATTTCAAAACGATTCAAGGATTGCATACCAAACACTCTCAGATAATTGGATAGAAACTGAAAGTGTTAAATAGAAATGGTAGATGAAGATTCACTGTCAGATGGCTCACATCATGTTATCATGGGAGCTGTTCATCAAAAAAAAAACAAAAACAAAAAACAAAACTTGCTATCATGGGAAGATGACTCAACAGATCTATAAGCCTGAAGTTAGTGGAAATATTGTTTTTCTTCTTGTTCTGTTGGGTAATAATGTCAATCTCTACCAAACAAGATTGTACCTCCAAAATTATTAAAAAGAAAAAACCAAGAAGAAATAACAGTTAAACACTGTACCGGGGTACCGGACTGGACCCATTAATTCGTTAATTTCCCCATTTGATCTCAGGACGGTAAAAAAAAATAACCAAAAGAAAAAAACAGTATGTCGTACCACTAAATAAGCCATCTTATCTATTAACTGTTTCCTTCTTTTCTAGATCGAGTCTTCTTTCTCAATACAGACAAATCCCCACAGAAGGAAGGGAAGGAGGAACGGAGAGAGAGGAGAGAGAGAGAGATGGGGTGGATGTAAATATAACCCAAGATAAAAACTTGTGGGAGATCTGTTGGGTTGTTCATGGGTATGATTCGCGGTTTCTAGATGCATCTTCGATCCTTTCTCGATGTACCCTTGTCGAGCTCTAATAAAATCTTTCTGCGGCCGAGGGGGAAAAAAAACTATAGGAGAGATCTGATTGGAGTAGTAAAAAGATCGAAGAACAGACCCTTGATTTTCTGATAGAAAGTTTTAGTCTTAGATCATATTTAGAGCCCTACTGTGAGTGTAAATACCCATACTCTCAACTGCATATCACATGATCAGAATCAAGAAAAATGAAGAAACCAAATATACCCAGAATACCATTTGTAATTCCAATACCCCCAAATCCCATGAAAGACCAAAAACAACCTCCAAAAACAGCCACCAAAAACCAGGCCTGGTATATACAAGTACAACATATACTTGGAAAAAATCATACCTTGAGCTAGCGAATTCGTAGAGCTTCCCTCGGGGAGAGAAGACGATGAGCGCGACCTCGGCATCGCAGAGAACCGATAGCTCGAAGGCCTTCTTGAGAAGCCCATTCCTCCTCTTGGAGAAGGTAACTTGCCTGCTTGTGGCGTTCTCTATACGCCTCAGCTGGGTCTTCCCTCTCACCATCTTCTCCAAATAGTACTTACTCCCCTATGAAATCTTCAACCAAATTAACAACCCACCACATCAAACACTAAACCCACCTAAAAAAAAAAAAAAAAGGAATGAACTTTCTTCTATCAAAACAATACAGCCAAAATTTAGTCCAATTAATATATACTTTCTACATGTAACTATGTGTGTACAAGAGTTTGAAGTAATTTACCCCCCAAAAAAGAGGGAGAGAGAGAGAGTGTGCGCGAAATGAAGGGAAAGAAATTATACCAAATAGGCAAAGAACCCAGAAAAAGCTTGTGGGTGCAGAGGGGAACAAGAAGGCCAAATATAGGAAGCAACAAATTCAGAGAGAGGGGGAGTGGGGGGGAGAGG
>BPLS01000147.1:2132586-2143476 GCA_019656275.1 Rhododendron kiyosumense | reverse complement strand
TATATATATATATATATAAAATATGAAATCAGTACAGCCATATTCACTTAGCATCCACTACAAGACGAAAAGCAAAATGAAAAGATTCAACATATAACAAGACCCAACACAACAACTGATCCACAAGTCAAACCAAAGCTCTCTCACGACACCACACAAACCACAATTTAGTCGCCATAACAAAGTTCACCATCAATATGACCTACAATCAGACAAATTGAAAAGCACAATAGGTGAAAATAATCAACTGGTAGATCGACGCTGAGGAGTATGAGATACGTGAGGGTCATGACAACTATCCTCTATAACTCAGTCTCGTTTGTGCTTAGCTCAAGTGTAAGTGTGAAGGGTCTTGCCATTATCACAATATGCTTTTTGGTGGACCATGCACATCCGCTTTCGCTACCAGAATATAAAATGGACAATTCATGTTCACTATTTGCCTCCAACATATGCTGCCAAAGAGCCACAACTCTCTTAGACTTCAAATTTCGAGATCTTGAAACCATATCCACACAATCAGGCGTTGGAGGAGTAACTGGAGCAGGAGACTCACTACCGGCCAAACTGTATGGAGCATCTTTCTCTTGAGGACAAACAAAAGGCATTGGCGAAACATCCATAGAATTACCACCATCCTTAACCTAGAGTTCAGTCCCTTGAGTTACGGGCAGCTCAATGTGGTCAACAGGAGAAGACGCAGAGACGGAACCACTAATGGTCATATGGGGGCCACGGCCCCCGTGTTGTTTCGAGATTTTTTTTTTCAAAAAAATAAATAAATTTTAATATAAGTTATTTTTTTATTTGTTAAGAACACCCAGATATTGTATTTTGTATGGAGTGTTGTTTAGACATTTAAATACTTTAACAATGTGTTCGTTTTGGATCCCAAAACTCAATTTCGCTTTGTGCATACGGTCTCTCATAAGTTTTTCTTCCATTATTAATCTCATTTTTCTTTCTCTTCCTCTCCACTTATTACCCAAAAAACCTCCCTCCAAACTTAAACCAAACAAATTATTAGAATTCCGAAACTTGAAATTTTAAAATTTTGTTGCTCATAGTTCGACCCCCGCGTTTATAACATCCCGGTTCCGTTCCTGGGTGAAGGGTGATCCACCACTTTAACTCTAACCTCCACGGCCGATAGACTAGGCATATGAAAGAAACGAAACTCTTTACCCACACCAAAATCTCGTATGCCATCACGACTAACAAGAAGGAAGTCTTTCCCCATAACGACCTAACTGAAAAAGGGCGATGGGGAACCTGAGAAGCCGAGGCAGTAGTGCTAGAATTACCCTCCTCATGTAAGGTTCGATATGTTCTTACATTTGATTAAAAAAAAGTAATATATTTTTACATTTGATTAAAAAAAAGTCACAAATCGAGCGAGTTAACACGGTTTCTATTTTTATCTTCAAACCACCATTTTGCTAGAGAGATTAAAGAGATTAGTTATGATCTCAATTGAAAATGCGACATCGTTCACTCATTCCACTAAAAGCATTTTTGGGTATTTGGGCCTTTTTTTAACTTCTTATGCTTTTTAAGAAGGTCATTCTCCTCACATATATCAATTAAAAAGCCCAAAAATTAAAAATTAGCAAAACGGGTCCCGAGTTTTTGAATAAGTAAAGTACGATAACTCAATTGAAAATTTGCTTCTAAAAATATAAAGAGTACTGTATTTATTTTCTTTGAATCGGATCGTGCTAATCATAATAAAACACTGTAACCGGGGTTTAGATTTTGATGTTGATTTTTTTGATGTTATTCAAGCTAAAATAACAATATAATTTTGATTTCTTTTTTGTACTTGCATATTTTGTATGACTTAATTGTAAATGGGCAACAAAGCCTGAGGTTGGGTTACGACAACCCAAATATCGAGGCCAGTACTACCTATCGTTCGTGTCCGATTGGTCCAAATCCCCCTGCACCTCTTCCCATGGCTCATATCTTGGATCAAAGATCTCACGGAACTTAGCTTGTGAAGCCTCTCGGGATTTTAGCAAAGCGCCAATCGGGAATTCAATTCAAATCAGAATCATCAAAATCATCTAAAGTCATGCGCGCGCGCGCACACACACACATATATATATTTTTATAGATGTGGCTCTTTAGGCCATCCGGTTGTACGTACTTCATGATTTTCAAGGGGAAGTCTCTAGTTGAAATATATAGGGAGACATCGATGTGAATCCGAATCGTTTATTCCAGTTTCTTGGACACTTTTGTGTTTTCTTTTCCTATACCCTAAATTTTTTGATAAATTAACAACAGTATATCATCCTTATATAATAATAATAATAATGTAATTTTGAGGAGACATTTCTTCATAATTTTTACAAACAAAACCTAAACTATTATAGAAATAATAAAATAATTTAGAGATGTGTGTAGGGGCTCGAGCCCCCGCTTGCATCCGTAGATCCGCACCCGGAAGGTTCTACTGAAAGTGCATAACATAAAGAGAGAGTCAGGGGATTGGGTCGAGTTGCTGAATCAAATTTGAAATATCATTCAACAGACCTAACCCGCTCACTCCCCCAAGCTGCTTGGATTGGCGTGAGGGAAGCGATTAAAAGGGACACGAGTATAATCGATATCACTCCAAAAAAAACCTGACGCCTCAACGGAATTGGCACCCCAGGCCCCGACTATCACGCGTCACTCGGATCCCTAGCACAATAGATTGGCATAAAGCCAACCAGAACAACAACGGAGAGAAAAAAAACAAATGGGTATCTTGTGCACCCATATCCTTATACCATTTTAAGGCATACGTGCTCAATTACGTAACCTAAATAAGTGAGTTGGATCGGATCGCCTCAACGGTATTTTTCTCAATCAGATCAGATGTATGTGTCATCTCTCAATTCAAAAGGGTAAAATAATTAAAAGGGATCTTTTTTCGATTGATATTTTAATCTTGTGCGAAGGGATCAATTAATAATAACAATAATTGATCTCTTTGCACCCTTTTCGAATTTATAAAAATTTCGTTTACCAAGCAGAAAAAAGAGATCAATTATTCATGGAAGATACAGTAGTGCAGGTCTGCGAAAGTAGCTACAAAGCAGAGTGATGTTGTTCAATCTAAAAAAAAGGTAATACTTTTTTTGTGTGTTGTCTGAGCAAAAGTAGCCAAAAAAGATATTTAAAATGGGACATATTTTGGGTGTCATTTTGTGAGGGGAAAAAATGGACGGTATGATAAAAAAAAAGCGCAGAAAAATGTCAATCACATCTTTTTCCATTCACTTGCCAATAATTTATATAGCTCGTAAAACCATTTTAGAAAAAATTTAGTTGAGTGAAATAAAGATCAATTTTTTTTATTTTTTCAATCTATAGAAAGAAAATTGGGAGTACGGGAGGTCGTCCATCGTCGTAAAGTAGTTCCCGGGCCGGAGTCTCATGTAAGACAACAAATTAAATGGACCTTCTTCGCCCTTTTTCGTGCGAAGATGCAAAGGTACGTGCGGCCCGAATGCAGGTGGCGCCAAGTGCCAAATCCAAAAAGTTTGAAAGGCTCGGCGTCATAACCGTGCATGAAATGGGTTCTCCAAAGCTATACCCGCCTTACTACATGTCGTGAAGCACGTATAGAAATGATCCAAAACTCGAACACTGTACGAAGCCCTTCCCTTCTGCAGTTGTGGATCGTGAAGTTTTCCGCTCATGAGCGAATCTTTGAAATGAAAATCCTCCATTTAAAATCTCTACGTTAAGTCACCGACTCCCAATCGAGTCCCTTCTGGACCCGAAAACTTTGTAGTCCAGGGTGCATTACAGGCCCTGTAGTGCATATCACTCCATGAATTTTTTTTATTTAAATTCGGACCGTTAAAAACACTCACCAACGATTGTCATATACACTGCAAGGATCTGTCCTGCAAAATCTCCGAATCCGGTGTCTTCCGAAGTCTGTCGCAATTAGTAAATATGGTGGTTTAACAATGACGATATGCAAATCCTAAATTCCATAAGATTCATTATTTAAGCTCATATATAAAATTCTTACGAGTTATTTCATGTTCGCGAGTTTAATCGAATCGAATACTATCAAATTCAGGTCTGGCTTATTTCTTCAATGAGCTAGCCTAAATTAAAGTGAGGCTCACTTAGTTTAGATCGTTATAAACCAAAATCGACTAAACTTTTACTAAGCCGAGTCTCGAGTAGTTCACAAACAACTCGGTTCCTTTACCGCCGTAGAAGAAGGAGAGCACCACTTCATGGTGTTTTTTTTTGCATGGGGCGCCGTTGCTTTGGTAATGGTCGGAAGTCGGATATCACGACCGAGGGCAGGAAAGATCGTTTTGACTCAGACACGAGCCCTCTATTTTAGTTCAGAAAGTCTGCAGCCACCAAATCCAAAATGCGGTGGTCGGCCACTGCACTCTGTGTGAGCCCACTCCAGTCTCTGTACGGATTATCTGAGGCATTCACTAATTTTTTTTAAAAATGAGTGGGCAACGCGAAAAATCAGCTTGATCCGATATAAGTAGGTGCTCGGATCAAGCTTTTCATCTTTGAAAAATTGAAAAACCAATCTTTCAATTTTTTCCAATTTTCTAAAGATGAGGAGTTTGATTCAATCATCTACACATATCGGATCGAGCTGATTTTACGCGTTACCCACTCAATTTTTTTTTTATAATTATTTAACGGCTCAAATTATCTGTGCGGTGCCCAAAGTGGACCCCAAACGGCGGACACCGCATTTTGGGTTCGGTGACCGTAGTGCTTCTCTTTTTAGTTAATCGAAAACTAGGGAATACCCCTATAATTTTTAATGGATCAAAAGAAAAAAAAGGTGTCCCGGTACTGCATATTTTTGCGGGATTCATATACTAAGTACTAAGAGCATCCGCAATGTAATAATCAAAAGTGAATAATCAAAACTTGCTACGTCAGCTTTTGATTATTCATTTAGAGGATTGCTAAAGTTAGTAATGTGAAGTCCTACATTGTTACTTTTGATTATTCAAACGCCCAAATTTAATTATTGGTTAGGACGTTGCTAACTTTAGCAATCTTTTGATTTTGATTATTACATTGTGAATGCTCTAACATCTAAAATATATGTGGCTAAGATGGGTATTGGAGCACCACGTGCTATGCCCAAGAACGGACCATGTTTGTTTTGGGATTTTGAATAAAGCCCCTTAACCTTCCAATTAGGCAAGGGGGGATTATTCACGCACACACACCCGACCCCACCCTCACCACCGGTCCACCACCACACAACACCCCCTCCCCCCCCAAAAAAAAAAAAAAAATCCTTCCAAATTAGGACTTGGGAGTGTGTAAGAGTGGGCCGAGTGACCAACTGAACAAGATCCAATTGGTTATTTTGAAACTTGTACTCGGTGGAATTTTGGTTGTTGGAGTTTGGACTTATGCGTATGTCGTGGATTTGTGTTATTAGAATTTTTATGTTAATTACTGTTCAATTTACTCGTACTTTTTAAATATTTTTTTACCATAAACTTAAGTAAAGGCAAATATCTTCTCGGCTTCCTAGTTCCCATGCTGTGAAACACAGGCAAATTAATCTCCATCCCATCTCCCACTCACTCTCCATTTTGGAGATCCAAAAAATATTTTACTTAAAAAAGTAATATTAGAGAATCTAACTATGGACAACAACTCCAACCCCAATTATCCATTTTCATTTCCAAAAGTTCCCTCCAAAATTTGAAAACGTAATTAGCCCTAGTCAATATTAGGCTCATTTTATAGGGATTATTATTGGAGCATGTACACTAATGAAAAATGTATTTCACCTACTCAACAGTACACTTTTTTCATTTTACCTACTCAGATCTCTTTCTCTTTCTCTCTCAATCTCACACCAATACTCTCTATTATCATCTCTATCCTTATAAAATACTATAAAATATTACACATTCCCAATGATAGAGGAAAGAAAGTGGAGAAAGAAGACAGAGAGAGAAGAAATAATTATTATTTAATACATACCTATGCTACAGTGCTTCGCTTGAAATATTGCTTGAAATATTGCCGAAGCTTTCTAACAAAGTTAGTTTGCCTTATTGTTTACCTATTTTGGTGTAATTCACTTTTTTCATTTTTGTTCTCTATCTTACCTAAAACCATGTAAATACCTACTCTGGTAAACATACTCTAATATATTCTCAATCATACCAATTTTTACTTGAAAATGGATATCTTATGTTAAAAGTTATACTTTATGTAATTAATGAAAATCTAGCAAAAAAAAATACATACTATAAGATTAAATTTAAGATCTGGTGTCAATTGTCAAAAGGTTAAAAGTGGTGATTTTAAGTGAAAAAAAAGGAGGAGGAGAAACGGAGATGAGTCTCCATAGTCTCCATGCGGTGGGAGGGTCTCCAAATTCAAGAATAGGAACTAAGTCTCCATTTTAGAGACCTCAAATGGAGATGGGTTATAGAGCGTAAGTTCTCTAAAATGGAGTTTTGGTGCATGCTCCCAAATGAAAATTTGGAGATGGATTAATGGAGATTCTCTTAGCAGTTTAAGTACACTTGTATACGTGTTAAGATCGTCACACACACGCACACGATTTACAAGTATAAACAATAAAGAATTAACACAGAGATATACGTGATTCTCCAAAACCGGGTACGTCCACGGGAGCGAGAGCAGCTGCTGTTCTTTATTATCATAGTATGAAATAGGGTTTACAACATAGAGTATTTAAACTGACTCTATTCTAACCCTAATTTAGTATTTGGTCTGTATCCCAAAAATACCCCAGTACAAGCTGTGCCGTACCGCGGGGGCAATGCCAGTTGTCCCCCCCCCCCCCCCCCCCCCAAATTACAGAACATCTGGGCCTTCGGCCCAGTCTACTTTAACTAGATCATCAACGATGGGCCAGATGCCATCGATTCGCTCCACTCGTTCCGCTCCGCTACACACTAGCATCTGGCCTTTTTTCTAGAACTTTATGTGCCACAGTTCTAACAATACGCATGGCCGTCTTACCCAATCAAAGAAATCACTTAATTAAAATGAACCAAAAACTAAAATGAATCACTTAATTAAAATGAAACACACTATTTGGTATCTCAATTCATTGCCTATTGTCTTTGCACTCGCATGTAGGGCTGCAAATGAACTGAACCATTCGCGAACTGTTCGAGACTCGGTTCGGCAAGAGCTCGTTCGAGTTCGATTCGTCTACTAAACGAATTGAACCTAAACCTTAATTCTAGGCTCGTTTCGTAAATGAGCCGAACCTGAGTCTAACGATATTCGGCTCGGTTAGGTTCGCGAATCTATACTTAAATTTAATTAATAATTCAATAGGGGTCTATTTATAAATGTAAAAAATTTTAACGTTGTATATATAATTCAATAATTATTTTTCTCTCAAATTCTATACGATTAATGAGAAAATTTGGGTTCGCTTGAGTTTAATAAGCTGAGCCGAACCAAACCTAAGTCTTAACGAGCTCAATTCGAGCTTAGATTTGGCTCAGATCAATTCATTTAAATTTAACGAGCCAAAATATTCAAATTCGAATCGAACCCGAGTCGAACTCGAGCCAGACTAATCCTTTAACGAACCCAACCGAGCAGAACCTGAGTCTTGAAAAATTTTAACGAGCCGAACTCGAGCCAAGTTATTTAGGCTCGAATCGAACTTGAGCCGAACTCATACCTTAACAAATCTGAGTCGAACTTAACAGAGTTCAGCTCAGATTTGGTTCGTTTACAGTCCTACTCGCACGTCTATGAAATCAAAAGATTGAAACCTGTGAGAAGCACCCTCAAGTAGGGGGTGTTTCGGAGCCAACTTTTTGGCTTTTCATTTTCAACTTTTTGCTTTTTTGCCTTTTGAGATTATGATCAGAATGTATTTTGTATTTGGTAGAGTGTTTGAATGATATGTGCAGAGTGCGTTTTGCAATAGGAATAGTGTTTGGAAGATATGGAATAAAAATGAATTATGAATTGGTTTTTTACTATATTGCCCCCGATTTTTAATAATGGTGTATAATGCATATAAATAATGTTTTAATCAATTTTTTTAAATTTACTTCCGAAATTGGTTATGTACATGAACTGAAAGTGTCCCCCCTTTTTTTAATTATATATATTTTTATTTCAATTATTGTTTGTTGTTATGTAAAGAATTGGTGCGAGGTGAAAGAAAAATCAGTTGAGTGATAACATTCAAAAACGGATCCGGGGGCTCTACTGTCTCCATGGCATGGCATAGCAGCTCCTACCCACAACTAAAAACTAAAAACGGCAATGTTTTGGTTAAAAAAAATTCCATACCATCAATTTGCAATCCTATAGAGCAGAAACGTGATTATGAGAGCTTTAAAGACAAAATTTAATTATGTCTCCTTAGAATAATATGATCAGAATAATAAGATTTTCACACATGTTTAAACGGATTAAAAATTGGAGTATTTAATTTTTTAACCATATTTTTTAATATATAAACGATCTCAAAAAATTAAGTGCTCAAATTTTCACTCCGTTTAAATCAGGGCAAAGATCTTGTTATTCTTATCATATTATTCTAAAGGGTCATAATTTTTGTTTATAGAGCTCTCATAATCACATTTTTGCTCTACAGAATCCTAAATAAAGAACGTATACTTAATATGAGAACCCTAGAGATAAACATAAATTACGACCCTTTAGAATAATATGATCAGAATAATAAGATATTTGCACCAATTCAAACGGAGTGAAAATTTGAACACTTAATTTTTTGAGACCGTTTATATATTAAAAAATATAGTTAAACAATTAAGTACTCCAATTTTTAATCCGTTTGAATGAGTGTGAAGATCTTATTATTCTGATCATATAATTCTAAAGAGATATAATCAAATTTTGTCTCTATAGCTTTTATAATTACGTTTCTGTTCCATAGAATTGCAAATTGATGGTAAAATTTTTTTTTAAACCAAAGCATTAAAAACCGTTTTTAGTCTGGGTAGGGGCTGCTTTGGCAAAGCTCCCGCGTCCTAAAAAAGGAGGGCAAAGTGGAAATTATCTCAAAGGGTAGACGGTAGGATTGTCTTTTTGGCATGCAAGATTCCAAAATGAGAAAATAGAAATGGAAAAACTCTTCTTCACCTCTTGCTTGGTTTTTATTTTAGAAACGTGAAAACCCAAAACCCATTTTTCTCAAAATTCATTTTGCCTCTTCCTTGCCAAACACCCAAAACCCAAAAATAAGAATTGAAAAATGTAAAAAGGGGCATCCAAACACATATACGGCATGTCTCTTTCGCTTTCTCGGCAATAGGTGGAAGAGGGAACGACTTTAACATAGTTATCTCTTCGTGAACGTGACTGTTGATCGAGACGACTCCAACTGGTCCACTCTGCGTACCTTGCACTCGTGTAAAAAATATCCGACGCTTAACTCCAGCAGCTTGGTCAACTCCCTTACGGCTAAGTTTTTACAATGTATTATTACCTGTCAACATATAAATGATCAAAAAAAAATTTTCTAAGCAAAAAAAAATATTAATCTTTATAAAGGTTTATAAATATTAAAAAGATTAATGGCACATCAGTACTAATTAAGCCACCCGAGGCCTAGCTAAAAGAAGGCAAGACCCCAACCCAACACCAAAACAAATCACATAAACCAACATACAACAGCCAAAAACCTAAGCGAACCTCAAACTCTAAACAAGATCTCCAACATCAATCAACTGAAAAACCTAAAAGCCAAACAGACAAAAGAACAAAACCACCGAGACCTAAAAGGAAGCGACATCTCCCATATCAGGAAAAAAACAAGAAAAAGAAAAATTCTTCGTCAACCTCCACAACAGACCCTATCATCGAATCCTCGACCAAAAGAAGTAGCCAAAACCAAAGCGAAAAAGACCACCGAGCAAAACCAAAAGAAACAAACACCCTAAGGCCGCTCGAACTCAAAATCAAAAGGCCAAAGAGAAAGAAGCTTCGTCCTCGAAGTTAACATTATCCTCCGAGATAAGCTCTTTGTTTCCAAATGAAAAGCTCGATCATTGTTTCCAAATTGGCCAATTATACAACCTTTAATGATTCATGGTCGACCACTACTGATTACGTAATTTTTTGGTTAACTCTTATATATATATATATGTTGAGTGGGGAAAAAATATTCTACATATAGAGATATAGAAGTATCTACAAAGCTAGTTGATTAATGAAAAGATGTGCGAGGAGCAAGGACCACTTAGTGGTAGCAGTAGCCTCACCAAACATAATTTTTGTACCATTTGTAGCCTTTTCCAGTAGTGGGTGGGTCCTACATCTCTTGTTTAGCTCCTGTCATCCCACCCATTCTGAAGCCCAACTTCCATGTGTCTACTTGGTACGACATGATCGTGTTAAACTCAGCTGTGGCGTGGGCCTGCCTTTTCGGTAGTTCCGGGCCTTAACGCAGCCAATTTAATATTCCATCCGTGTAATATTTGTTCGGTCCGTAAAACTGGAAACAATAACATAAAAATAATATGATTTTTGTAAGAAAAATTTGGAATGACAGAGATGCTTGTAAAAATCCATAGAGCAATTAGCCCTCATAAACAATTAAAGTGAAGCATAAGGGATAATACTGAAAATCTCATTAAATGTTCTATGGAGAAGCGCCTTAAATAGTTGAATTTTCTAAGAAATAATATGGGACGGAGGGAGTATGACCGTACTTTTGCACTAGTATATTTTCTTTCTCATAAGTGTGCAAGTTGTGCCCAACAAAATAAATAATTAAATTTGCGCATAGGATATTTGATTACTCAAATAAATATACAAAAGATACGGAGTAATTATGATTCGTTAATTTTGTTACATTCCATTGCTTGAGGTAATCAGCGATTATATATATATATATATATA
>BPLS01000147.1:2106455-2132186 GCA_019656275.1 Rhododendron kiyosumense | reverse complement strand
TATCACCATCCACCCCCGTGTTTTTGTCATGTTTGCAAGAGACCAAAATGTCAACGCAGTGACCTTCACTCCAGTCCCCTGTGAAAGCGGAAAAAAGGTTTCACAGAGCAGAACCTACAGAACACAGCCGACCCATCGAAACCGTCTTCAACATCCCATCACAACTTCTGGCAAGTTCTTGTGAACTAACCGCGGCGAGAAAAGTGCTATGAGCAGTGGATATCTTATTAAACAGGCACAAAAATCTTCCTTGCTGATCCTTCCATCACCATCGGTATCGAATAATCTGTAGAGTTCTTGCATCTACAAAAGTGAAGTTCAGCAAAGGCTCGGTAGGTAAGAAATGACAAGTCAGAAACTCCAACAAATTTGTTATCTTTTTTCCTTTCTTGTCTTCTATTTTATATGGTGGTTATTGAAAGTTTAAAGAGTCGATTCCAGATGGCCATTAAACCAATAAGGAGGTCAATTACTCACCTCATACTCATTCAAGTTTGGAATTGCCCGCCGAATGGAATTTCCGAACTGTGCCACATGCATTTGCCAACCAAGAGAGTGCACAACTTAGAGCCTATCCCAGAACAAATATAAGAGAATGCCCAGGAAAAGAAAACAAGACATACTTCTCGTTCTTGGGAAATGCAATTGTTTCTGTCAGTTTGACACTCGGCAAAGGCTAATTCACAGGCTTGGCGGAATAATGGTTGCTTCACGACATGTGCTGACCCATATAGGAACTGCAGCAGAATACATTTTCCATCCATGAGAAAGGCTTGCATTATATTGGTCCCTTAGGGACAACAAGATGGGACTAACAAAGGGTCTCAAAACAAACCATAATGCAAACCGGGAAAGTTGGACCAAAGCAAAAAAAACTACTGCACCAAATAAAATGTAATTTGATTTACTGAATATAAGCAAAGTGAGCAATTGGAGTGGTAGCCCGATGGTAGGCACCTTGCGCTCCCACACATTAAGTGGTGGTTTCAAACCCCACCCAGCACATTGACAATCCCGTGGTAGAGTACAATAGGTTTCTTGCTTTATTCAAAAAAAAAAAAACTAGGGATGATTCTTTTTTTCTTCAATACTATCGAGGCAGTTGCTGTTTTAAACTACGCATGCGTTAGAACCGATAGTAACAGAAACACATCATATTTGGCTTTATCTTAGTGGACATTGCTTGTATGATTGCCAAAAGAACAGTTCATTTACTCATTAGTCAACCACTATCAATTCCATACACTCCTCTAAAATATGCCTTTGGGAACGCAGTTGTGAAGTCTAAGAAAATAAAAAGCTTACGAATGTAATAATGCTACAGAGACCGTCACCTGTTTGAATGTTATTTTACCCTTCTTCTCCACGTCGAGGACCCCAAATATCTGCAACATTGCACAATCGTCACAGGATAGGAGATTAAATCAAGCAAAGAATAGCTTAAAAGAAACCCAAAATAACTTTCTAAAATCAGTAGCTAAAATTGTATTTGTTAGGTTCTGAAGACTTTAGCATGTCAACAAACATAATAACGACTCAGACATTAGTTTATGATCCACAACAGCAATATGCTATGGCGGTCAAGTAAATGCTGCAAACAAAACCCCAGAGATACGGAAGGGTAAGAGAACATGCTAAGCAAGTGAATAAACTCAAACTACATGGCAGTTTCCTTCTAATAAAAGAAACTTAGAACCTAATTATTTTTGGTTAAATATAACAGAGAAATAAATGACTTAGCTAATTATCGTAGGCTCTTAGTCTTGCAGTAAATGGTGGCCTGGTGCAATTACGTCTTGGTGCTGCTTCTAGTATTGTTTCATGTATAATGCTTAAAAGAGGTTTTGATCAGGAGTGAGACCACAAACGGATTCTCTAACCTTTTCTATAAGGTGTGAGATGAGAATGATAGCTCTGGGACTACGTTTATGGCAATGAGATGCTTTAAGGTGACAGTCAGAATGACAGAAGCTACCCATCCTGTTGTACAGCTAGAGAACGTAAGTTCGCCAGTCTCCAAGTGGTCATGTTGATCCAAATAAAACAGAATTGATTTTTCTAAGTGAAAACTCTGCCCTCATCCTTGTCGTGTAACAGCTTATCAAGTTTGTATTTCCCTTTTCAAGCAGTGAATCATGTTTATGTATTCCAACCTATGATGAAAGAGACACATAGCAAGAAGATAATGTGCATCTGATGGAATTAATCCACATAAAACTACAATCACTTTCACTCCTTCACACCGCCCCTTTGGCCATTAATCTTCCGACTGTAAATATTAATATTAACCATAGCATAAAATCCCCTAATTTGATATTCATGATTAGAAAATTTCTGTAACCAGTGAAAATCCGTACCAACATTATTGGCCAGTGTTGAATGCATGAAAAGTATCGGCATCTAATACACAAAAATCCTTCTTTAAACATCTGTCTTCCTTGTGGCATTGTTGCCTCAGCAGTAACTTCAAGAGAAGGAATTGCAGGAAATCGAGGAAGCACAATATCATTCCCGATAGAGATCCATGCCATATCTCAAATTCCGCCATTTCAGACAACCTATACTACATCTGATCTTGGATCACTACAATATCCATTTTATAATTCACATGTCACTCAGGCTTCATTTGGTTTTCAGCATCTCTCCCTTTTAAGGGGATATTTTCTTGTGTCCAAATTGCCAATCAAACTCCATTCCATAGATAGATAATAAACAATTAAGAAAGAGGAATCGCAAGTTCAAACAAAGAACAACAAAAAAGAACCAGCCAAGATGCTAACCAAAAAGGACTTTCAAGCATGGTGGGCACAAGCAAGAAAACTAGTATTCCTACTAATATCAGTGGGCTGCATTAAAGGAGAAAATTACTTGGTAACTGACCTTTTCAGAAAGATTGCATGCCTTCAATCTCAGAACCCTTAAGAAGTCACGGAATTCAACATGTCCACTGTGAACAGTATGGAAACAGAGGGGAAACAGTTCTTGATCATCACCAACATAAATGGTTAGGTATACATGAACTTGATGCATTTTGAAAAACTCAAAAAGGAAAAGAAAGCATTGCAGGGTCACAAATGGCAACCGGAAAAGACTTTAGAATGTCTAGATAAACAATCTGAGTGAAGTAATAACAAAACAAAAAATTAAACCATTCACAAGTTGAATCACAACTTTAAAGGTGCCAACTGCCAATTCAACAATGCAATTGTGGAAGAAAATTAAGCATACAAATTGGCAAGTAATGTCTACAAATACAGTGGAAAAAAGTCCAATACAATAATGATTCATAAATTTCACCGCAACACCAGTCCTCTTTTTTTTTTGAACGGCGCAACACCAGAACTCAGTGCAACTAATATTGAAAATTTTGGGGTAGGGGTTCGGATGGAAGGAGAGAGAGGCAGAGACAGAAGAAGAACAGGATACATAACATATGCTTTCAAACTACAGAATGGCATCGACACATCTAAACTTTGTGGTGTAGAAGTTCTCCTTTGCGTCATTGGAATACTTGCAGCATTCATTTCAAAGCTACAAATATTATCTGGTTATAAACTAATAATAATGATCTCTCTATAAAAGAATGGAACACATGATATGAAAACAGTAAAAGTAGCAAGCATTCACCCATTCAAGATTCAAGCACCCTATCCAATAATCTTATGCTACAGACTTGAGGACCACTAGATTGCACTCCCCATTTGATAACGGGGATAAATAGATGGGATTCGTAAGGAGATGGGATTAGGATTGGAATTGGAAATGAGATGGGATTATTAATGAGAAGGGATTGATAATGAGTACGTTTGTTTGGGATGGGATTAGATGATGGGATTATTAATATCATGTTTGTTTGAGATGGGATTAGATGATGGGATTGGATTGATAGAAGAAATTGGTAATGAAAAGGGATTAGTAATGAGAATGGGTTGGGATCAGACTACGAATACCAAGTCCCATGGGGTATTGCTAATACCCCCTAATCCCCGGATTCGGCATCCCAACGGACTAATAGTCCGAACCTTTTTTTGTTACCAAACAAAGTATTAATAATCCCATGGGATTATTACTCCAATCCCAACTCCCAAACCCGTTATCAAACGGGGCCATGGGATTTGCATGTGGTGGGTATGGCGTCATCGAAGAGATAGATGGACAACTCAAACAGCTTCAATGAAGGTTCGTCCTAGAAACATGCAGGCATAAATGACAAAAATAACGTAAAATAGAATTATCCTTGATATTTAAGACATCCTGCCTCATACCTAGAATCTGGATTCATGGAAAGAAATGTATCTAGAAAGTCCACAGCTTCCAAGCTGCTTATATGGAATGCCTGGCATACAAGATACACAATCAAAACCATAGTACCTTTCCGTTGAACAGCATATATGATATGGAGATTACTAAAATTAACTTTGAACTAAATACTGTAAATGAAGAGATCAAATCAGATGAAAATCCTCAAGCAAAACAACCTGCCCATCCCTGTCTCCAATTTCACTTTCTCCTCCTCCAACTATTCTCCTTGCACCACAAACAGCTGTATATATATACGTATGTGTGTATATATACATATATACATATGTATGTATGTATCATGTATGTATATATATGTATGTAGCCTATATATATGACTGCATATGTAAATCTATATGAGTCTTACAAGAAAAAACAGAAATATATACAGACATACATACTCCATACAAGAAAAAACAGAATTTTTTATAACAAAATTATAAATGGAAATAGAAATATATATTTATATGTATTTATATATACACACATGGCGTGTCCTCTGCCGTGTCCGTATCCCATTTTTTTATAATTGTCGTGTTGCGTGTCCGTGCTACATAGGCTGAAACTGGTCCATCCTATCAGCAATTGCAGGACCTTATGCAAGAAGAACAGCTCGACCGATTGCCAGATACTTCAATCGAAAGTATTCCTCTAGCTTATGGGCAATAAGAATATGGAACTATGCCTTTCACAGATTCCATTCTGTTCAACAGTTAAGTGTCTGTCAGCTTGAGGAGATGGTCAACAAGCTGTAGTTTAGCATTGTCCTCCATGACTAGCATTGTATCTTATTTAATCACTGGAAAAAACAGTATCAGTATATTAATCATTCAATTGAAAACTCACCGATTCCACCCTTGCCATTTCAACAGTGTAAACTGTGGGATTTTCCTGCATCCGACAAAAAATTCCCACAATTAGAGCTATTGGAGGACATCTAATAGCTCTAGTGCAATTTACATGTTCAGGTGTAGAGTTTGTTAGGGGAAAAAAAAGAGTGTAATTTTAGTAGGCGACATGATGCAGAAAGCTGTCAGAGTGAATACGTGAAAAAGAAACCAATGAAGCCAAAGTTGCATCCAGAAAAGTGCCCAAGCAGTTCCATATCACTAGACAATAAGCACTCTGAACGAGTTTGAGCGAATGTTACTAAATCGGCATATACACGGAGGAGCGTGGCATTTTGGCAAGATAAAATACTCTCGCAGAAAAGTTGAAATATCCAGCCCAGAAATAATGGCTGCTTAGAAATTAGACAGACAAGAAATGCTAGATTGGTGTTCCCAAAATCTAAAAGGTGCATTAAGACTAGCTCATTAGGCAAGATCCCAAGAAAACATCTTTAAGATTCCTCCCTAACATTTGCAACTTATAACTCAAGGGTAGGACTAGTAAAGGACCCGAGCAGGCAGATGAAGCCTCAGGTACATTTTGTTTAAAACCAGCAAGTTAGACTGCTTATATAAACAAATAAAAGTTCCAGGTCTGCAAAACATCCCATCGTGTAAGCAATTCTAAGCCTGACTTTCTCCATTTTGGAAGAGACTTCAAAGCCTAAAACATTTGAAAAAGAAATAAAACATTTTTTTTAAATAAATACAATAATAACCCTGCACCTCATGCATTATGTGCCCAAATTGGAATAAATTACATCAAGTTGAAGGGATGAAATCAGCACTTAATAAATGCCTGAGTAACTGCAGGACAAACTGTAAAAGGCATCACACATGGTACAATAAAGTGCACCTGTTTGGACTCGGAAGCTTTTGCAACCAGCATGAAATCCCCATAGGAATGAGATGTTTGTACAACATTAAGAGCAGTAGCAATAGCGCGGCTAGTCTGCACATAAAAATAACAATTTCATCAATTCCAATTCAGGAATAGCTTAGAGAACAAAACAACTACAGCAGACCCTATACTACCAATCTGTATGCACTCATAACGTTTAACAACCGATTTCATAAATGGATAAATTTTCAATCATTTGAAAAGATGAACAAACTAATCTGATAAACCCTTGAGAACATAAGCTTTCATTTAGTCAACGAAACATCACACAGCATGTATGTTAATAATTTTGTTCTACTGGCTCAAGCTATTTCTTTTCACACAGAATCCACTACACAAACACATAATGGCATATCATCTCATTGGATATTAGTGCTGTTCAAAAAAAAAATCTCATTGGATATTAGCATAGTCAAGTACTGGATAACAAAGATATGTAAAATTGAATACTTACAATGTATCAAGAAGAAATAAATTGAACAAAAGAAAGAAACTATAACATAAAAAAAAAAAATTCATATGTGAGTGTATAAAAAATGTATATCAATTTGTGTTCTACATAATCTCTAGTGGAATTTTTAAAAAAAAAGGATCCATTTATAATCTTTGACTAGTTGGATTAATGGATCGTCCGATTGAAAATGGTAACAGAATGCGTAGACCATATTCTCCCCTTAAGAAACTTTCGTGTATAACCCAACATAGCAACAAGAATAAAACACATCATGAAGACTGACCCTCTGAGCAAAATGAGCAGGATTTTCCTTTCGATCTTCAAGTGGTGAAACAACTGGAAGATACTCAACCTGTACATTAAACAAATTACCTCAATCAACTTTTGACCAACAAGTAACTGCTGCATACCATACCTAGGTCTAGCTTGATGCATAATAAGTATTGTCTACTGACTACTGCGGACCTGCGGTCTAACAAAATATAGATACATCGAAGGTCAAAATTCAGCTACTAGGTCGATAACTGCTGCGTAGTTGTAGAAAACACTGCAATTGACTTTCCATGATCTTATTGTGGATTACGCTAACTACTACATACCTCCATGAAATTGTGGAATTGCGTGAACATTCTAAGCATGAGCTTCCCCAAAGCAATATTTCCCCTGCAAAAAGGCAGGCGATATGAAGCAGGTTATTAGGCAAAGCTATCACAGAAGGCAAAACTATACTGGTCTTAAGTTTTCAACTAAAGAAAACTTTTACCAGGATTGGTCAAAGTGTACATAGGGATAGCGAACCATCACGGGCTGGACAGGATATCCAGGGACAAATGCTCCAAGTTGGAAAGAAATGAGGAGTCTTCCATTTGTTGTGGTTCCCTCGGGAAATAAAAGCACACGAGGATATCTATCGGAAGAAGCCTTTCTCTGTATTAAGATCCTTGAAAGCACATTTCTGTATCAAATATCTAACACATTGACAAAACATAACACTGCTTATGCTTTTCATAACAAAAAAAATGTAGCAACTCCACGCATAAGTTCATTGAGGCATTGTTTCCTTTTTAGATGCTACCCATTTGAAAGAGATCTAAACACATCATCACGTCCAAGCAATTTGAAAAGAAAATAGACGAAACACGCGTTTAGTAAGATAAAAAGAATCAGAGTAAATAGTCAATAAAGACATAGAAACTTACTACCTTTATTTCAGCAACAGCATGTTTTCTTGATGATGGTGAAAACCTATTAACATATATAACCTGATACCATAGAGCAAAGATAAACCACAAAACTAGTTAACGTAGATTTTAATCAAAAGCATAAAACTAAATTTGAAGCTTAGTGGCAGTAAATTTGCAAACAATACAAAAAGGTAAGCCAGGAAAAAATAAAAGGCTCTAACGAAGCAAAATAATAAAAGATTACCTGCATTGCTCTGATAATGGTTCCGACAAGAGTGATGGAATCATGGGACTCAGCAGCAACAATGGTGGGAAATAATTCATAGAAAAAGAAAATAGGTTCAATATATGATACATGGTTTGATACTACTATAGGAGCAGTCTCCCTTGGAGCAGGTCTTCCTCTGCGTTTTATCCAATGGTAGCTGAAACATACAAATAAAAAAGACGACCATATCAATACCACAAAAAGATCTAGCACGCCACCTATTACCCCTGCCTAACAGCTTCCAATCAAATGCGACGGGATACATAAATGATAAATCCAAAGTAAACGTTCAACCAAATTACAATTAACATTTTAACAAATGAGAGGGTGCTGGCAGGGGCACCACGGCACCCTTCAAAAACTGTATTCGCCACGGTACCCTTCAAAAACCGTAATAGCTTACTTTAGCCATTTTAAAATTCCGTTTATTTTTACCATAATCCCTCAAAAGTTGGCAAATACCTACATTTTGGCACCACCGTAATGTTAAACAACGCATTCACGAACTAACATTTGCAAAAGCTCAACGCATATGTACATAAAACCATAAATACCCACTGATAAACTCTCACTCTCTCCAACCAAAAAGATTGTCCTGCAAATCGAAAACTGGAAACGAATACACTTTTTGTCAAAATGGAACCAACGAATACACTTTTTGTTTGCAATTTTCCAAAATTAGCAACCACCAAAAGGCCAAAGTTCCAATTGTACCTTTTAGTTTTTTGAGGCGGAGGAAATACTAAGTTTAACACAAAACCAACCAAAAGGATATTTGTGAAACCGCTTTTCAATCAAAAAACTTTTAGTCAATAAAATGGGAAATTCCCGTAATGAGCAAACAAATTGAGACGGAGGGAGTAAATTGAAACAACTCATTAAGCTACCAAGCAACTTGCAAAAAGAAAAGTTCGAATTTTTTTTAACAAAAGTTATCCTTTGACGGACCAATCTTTTGACAGATTTGGAACAATTTATGAAGTTTAGGCACACACAATTGACTTACCCAAAAGAAAAGAGTATACCCCGGGCACAAATCCGGGTGACCCACATGAGCCTACACCTCCATTGAGGCATTGGGTTCTCCTTATCCTTCCAACCCTGAAGAGCCAACTTCGTCACCACAAACCCAACAGATAAAGCCGACCCAAACAATAAAATCCGAGCAATCGCAATGGGCAGGCAAACCAAGATCTTGAACCACTCGTAAACCCCTTCGATTCTCGGCGTGTGGTTGCGAAACGGATCCACGGTGGCCGCCGGCGGCACGGCGAGCGGCCCACCGCCAAGAAACTCAAAAGGGTTTTCAGTCTCCAAGTGGGTATTGTTCGTATGGCCGTTTCGACGGGTGGGTTGATGTGGGGGTTCTTGATCGACGGCTATGATCACTTGAGGCTCATCGGACGGCTGGGAGAGGCTGTTGTTGGGTAAGAGAGGAGTGATGAGGTTTTCCGCCATTGTTGGGATGTGGGGGAGACTGATGTCTGATGAGAGAGTGGGGAAAGGTTTGATGTGAGAGAGAGAGAGAGAAAGAGGAATGGAGTGGGGTTATAGAGAGGGAGGGATGAGTTTCGGACAAGGATGCGATAAATGTGCGACTTTGCGCACGCTGGTGGTGTGAATATTTGTACAGATAGTAGTACGATTACGCGAAAGGGTAATGCCCAACAAAAAGGGAGGTCGCGTTATGCATTGCATAATGCATATGGTTAAAAATAACATCAAGTCCAAGTTCTCTGTGCGGCAAGAGTATTTCAGGTGACGGACAGTATTTGCAAATTCTGAGAGGAGGAGATATATACACCGTTATGTCCTAAAATATTCGCTCTTCGTAGTTTGTAGGGTCCTGCCATGCATTGCATATGGTAAACATCAACTGAATTTCGTTGCACCAAAAAAAAACATCAACTCCAAATTCTAGTTGTGGTGACAGTATTTTATATAACAGGTGTATTTGAGAGAAAATGAGATACGAATGTTTTTTTTTATCCTCAATGAGATACGAATGTTACTATTATGAAATATCACCTTCCTCGGAGTGGGGTCCTTTTCTTCTGACATTTTTTTGGTTTTTAAGATGGGTGTCTTCTATGTTCAAACAAAAGAGGATCACCTTTTTCTTTTCTTTTGTGTTAAAGTTTCAATTTTTAACCCTTTTTACCTGTTGTTTTTGTCATAACAACAGGTAAAATACACTTGCAGGATGTGGCATTATCAAAAAAGGGTGTGGCAAAATCACTACCCTAACTTAAATATGAAAATTTTGTTTTTATTTGAATTTTTTTTGAATATTTTAATTTTGCATCAAACTTTTTTGGGTTTATTGATTCGTCTCGACGAGAAGAATCGGAAAAATAAAATTTTGAAACTTTTACCCAAGTAATTATGATGACCTAAGTAAAAAGGGAAATGATATTGGCACTCCAAAAATTGATGCAGGCACTCCAAAAAACAAAGGAAAATGGGTTTGGAATTACATTAATTTTGGAGTACCTGCATCAATTTTTGGAGTGCCAATATCATTTCCCAGTAAAAAATCCAAGACCCTTTATTTATCCAATGATAATGATGATGACCTAAGATGCTCCTTCAAACCCACTTAATACAGTATTATTCTTTAGCCGACAAAACTTCCATCCAAAAAACAGTCTTCAATTTGTTTTTGTCTTGCTTCGTGAGAGTTCGTTCATTAACCAAAAAGCAAGAGCTGATCCAGAACAAATACTGAAGTGAGAAAATCATTCGACTTATTTAATTCATCTTTCACCCGTCCAAATAAGTGTTGGAACCGCCCAAACTCTCCCACCAACAGCTGATTCAGGCATTACATATTTTTTACAATTAAACCCAACAGAGGTCTTCGATTGAATTGGATCATTTCCTCTAATGTACACTCCCACCCCAGAACAAAAACCCCGCACGGAAAAAGAAAAAAAGAATAAAAAGCTACACAACTCAATGTCGATTTGGCCACACTGAAACACCCATCAGAAGAATTGACAGATGGAACTTACAGCTCTGTTAGTTTGGTCCTTCTAGCTAGATGAGACAGAGTGAACATGCACCGGTGCTCGTACGTTTCAACTGCTTGACTCATTGCCTGAATGGAAGCCGTGTCAATTGCTGTCATCATCTGAGCTTTCCTGTTCTTCTGGACCACTACCGGAATCATTTTCAGGATTGTCAAATGGTTCACGAATGGGGAAGAAGAGATCTCCCTCTATCGGCTTATAGTCCTTTCCCCTCCAAACCACGATCTGTTCCTTGTCAAATGTCACCAGGATACACGGCACCAGGTCCTGAATGGGAATGGCAGAAACAAGTGGAAGACTAATTCGGGAAAGCAGCAATGTGCAAAACAGTATAAACAGTCCCCTTTTGCTCCTTGCCAAAAAAGAATCATAAACTCTCTATTTTGGGCACCTGATGCCATCCCATCATAACCCCACAATAGTTAGACATATATAGATATCTTCATAAGTATGTTGTAACATAATAAACTCATAAACAATTGATTCCAAAATCAAGCCCTTCACTAAAAAAAAGTTGAATACATATAACAGAAGAGCCATGTTACAAAAGCCACACTAAGTCAAGTAATTATCGCAAACTTTACAAACTTGATTTAGCAGAACAGAGTAA
Organism: Rhododendron kiyosumense; assembly: GCA_019656275.1. Classification (NCBI taxonomy): domain Eukaryota; kingdom Viridiplantae; phylum Streptophyta; class Magnoliopsida; order Ericales; family Ericaceae; genus Rhododendron; species Rhododendron kiyosumense. Next base: position 2,120,548 of record BPLS01000147.1, on the reverse strand, counting down.
AGTCCTCTTTCTGCCAGTTTATGCTCATATTTCAATGCAGTTCAATCAAATTCGGGGTAACTATAACTGATTAAAACTGAAATAAGGCTTCATGAACTTCAAGATCCATAAAGATACTATGAACACGTTTCTAGACAACATTAATTCAAACTCCAACATGGTGAATGCTGTCACACAAATATCCAATAAGATAAGATCTATCTAATATATGGTTTTTTTTTTTTAGATCGGCCTATCTAACCCAAATTGATAAGTAATAGGACGACCACAAGGTGAGATTGAATGAAACGTGCAGTTTTACCCTCAGTTTGAAGCCTATTTTCTTGTAGTCACTCTTTTCCAGGCCTTGGCAATCAATCCGAACCAAATCATTAGCAAGAAAAGCATCTCGAACCATAGGTACAAGGCTACCATAAAAACCATTTTTTGCTGCATTTGAAACTTACATGTTAGATACCATTTACTGTGATGGTAATGAAGCTATAAGAGAAAAGAAGTTTACCAAGCCTTGTTAATGGGGGAACAGCTAGTCCTTTCTTTCTCATTTCCTTTGTTTCTTCAATGCTCAGGCCATCAATTGTAGTTTTGATAAGCCTTGGATATACAGGATCTTGAGGCTTCCAAAGCATTAAAGGAATCGTAGGTCTCTTCCTGGGGTGATAATTCCGGCCCCTGTACAATACGAGTAGACCACCATGCCTATGGATAATCTTGCCAAATGTTTTATCCTTCAATACAAAATGTAAACATGTCTTATGTATTCCATGTATATAAATAGTTCATACTAGTAAACTATGGACAAAGAGGTGCAATAGAGTCATAGACCATGGTGCACAAAACTCATGAAGCAGAAAAAATGAAAAAAATGTAAATGTGAAATGCAAGTGGTTATGTGACTTATGTCCAAAAGGAAATGGCTACATGGCTACTGCTCCTTCCTAAGTACCTCACTGTAAAGTATGAAACCAAGAAAAGAAAATGGCGGTAGACTTTGGGAAAATAAAGTACCTCAAGTTGAGTGCAGACATTTTTCATATCAACTGTGGGTACACCCATACACTTTATCCTCACTGCCTCAGCATGTTTCCAGTGGTTATGAATGTCATTCAACATGTTGTGTGTTAAACCATCCCTCCCTACAAAGGGAAACAGGAACGCAAAATGTGAGGGGAGAGGGAAAGACACGGAGACTTGTGTGATATTCCAACTCTTATCGCAGACTACAGCTAAGAGTAAAGAGTGAGATTCTAACATCCTAAAAGTATGGTCTATAATACACTCCAAGAAACCCACTCAGGCTGGAGTTCAGACATCAGAGGCCTACTTTCCCCACAGAGAAGTTTGCTAAATTGGAAGAGAGTACAAAAGATACCAGATGCATTACCAAACAATTCCATGCGTTTCTACTTTTAACTCTTCAGCTGTATGACGGAAATGAATCATTTTCAACATGAGAGCATGAAAAACAGATGATCAAATTCCTGTAACAGACTCCCAATTTATTGGATACAAGGTTTAGGTTCATGTGGTTGGTTTTCGCTGGGATATCTAATCCTCAAATTGAGGAAACGTGTCCTTTGTCTTATTGACTCAAAAAACAGAAGAATCAAATTGCACATTATGAAGCATTAATGCATATCCAACTCCATTCCAAAAACATAGTTAACGGAATTTTGAAGTTCTACATAATCTTTGACCATTCAAATCTATGATTCATTTCACTTAATTTGCCAGGCATTGATATACAGTTCAAAGAAATTACATTACTCAAGGAGTTTGATCTGCTATAAGCCTAAATGTCAAGCTACTCAATCAAACTAAACATCTATAGGCCATGTTTATTGACTGGACTATTGTATACGGGGCGGCACTCCCTTAATGCCTTCTTAATCATATTATCTCTAACTTATTAAAAAAAAATTAAATGCTTACTGACTGCAGTACCAGTGACCTGACCTATAACTATTCCAACTAAAACTAATATGTAATGGATTAACAGCATCTCATGATTTGGACGGTTAGTTATCCGACGCCACCCACTGATATGATACTCCCAATCCAATAGTTGGCTTCAAATCCCAATAATGACCTCTCACAACAGTTATAATCCAGTCTCGTGCCTAATTTGGCCAATCAAACAGGCCCATAATCTCTCCAATATACAACAGTTTCAATTCACGAGAACCTACATCAGTTTGCTGTTGCTCCAAGTTGCGCGATAAAGATTGAATGTTGTCGACAACTTCACTAACAACACAATGCCACTACCAACAAACTCGTTCAAAGAGACTCGTTAAGTAATCATTTTTGAGCTAAAGTTTGAGGCTTGTTACCGAGCCTAGCACGAACCTAACAAAGCTCGGCTTGGCTGGTTTGCACCCCTAACTCCTAAACAAGGATTGAAAGAGCGAGCAGTTCTATTGGATGATTATATGTAAGATTTGATTAAAGCTACATACATCAAAAATAAATTAAACACAATAAAAAAATCAGCATTACCCAGATTAATCTGCTGCTTAGTTCTCCCCCTCTGACACCTATCAACCAGCACCTTCCTCTCAGCATTCGTCAACTCCTCCCCCAACACGCTCTCTCTCATCCTCTTCCTCTTCTCCTCCAACTTCGGGTCCTCCCTTCCCTCCTCCACGTTCTCCACCCTCGGGTCCACAACCGGCGCACACACCCCGGTCCACGGCCGGTCCAGCCGGTCTGGCCCAAACGGCGAGTACTTGGGCTCGCGCAGCCCAATTGGCCGCACCGACGGACTGCTCTCCGTGTAACTGAACCGGAAGTCGAACGGCAGGTCCGAATGCCGCCGCGGCTTCGACCCGGTGCGGTCGAGCGATGAGGGCGGGCGGTAGGGCGGTTTTTTCTTCTTTTTTGTGGTGGGGTTGGGATTAGAGTTAGGGTTAGGGTTATGGTTTGGGTGGAGAGAGAGTGGAGGTTTGAAGGAGTACTTGTCGTAGAGGTTTGAGGAAGGAGGGGTGGTGGTGGTGGAGAGGTGGCGGCGCGTGAGGGAGAGACGGATCAGGGTTTTGAGGTGGCGAGTGGTTCGAGCGACGGAGATGAACATATTTTGGTAACGGCCGAGATTTGCAGGGGGAGGTTTCCGGTGAGAGAGGAGAGCAAGAACAGTGAAGAGGGGGAAAGGAAGGATATGCTTTTGTTTTCAGTTTATTTCAATTTACCAACACAATTTTAAAACACAATTATAAATAGTACTATTATGACCGAAACCGTTCGATGCACCAACACGGACAGTACTGCAACCGGAATCCTTGATGCCTTGTTCGTTTTCCTTTTTGAAAAAAGAATTCCAACTCAATTTTGTTTTTTTATTTTCAAGTTCACAGAAAATTTAATAAAGTGGATGAAATTAAAGTCGTAGATATACGTTTTCGCACCGACCAATACCGGCAATATGCAACTATTTTTCACACAATTAGTATTATCTTATTTCTTTGATTTTTGTCTTGAATAAGAATCAGTACCTATCATACCGAAATATACCGACTAGTACTGATCGAAGTTGGATCAGTACTTGTCATACTATTTTTAAGAGATACAATACAATACTAATTACTAATTTTCTTATATTAAAAATTGCAACGTAAAGATCAATACTCATCATTGTATGAGTAAACAATCTACTCCGCAGTGGGAGGAAGAAGACCCTGAGAAGTTCAATAGACATGCTAGTTTTCTGAACTCATTGATGCATCGGACTGTTTTGGACGTACGTAGTACTATCTGTAGTTAAATTTTAAAGTTGTGTTTGTACACTTTTGATTGAAATAAACTGCAAACGAAAAAAACTTACCCAAAGAAAAAGACATGCCAGTCAACAAAAAGAACTCGAGAGGTCATTAGCGGTTTTTACTCTTAATCCCAATGATATTCCTTTTTCTCATTTTTGGTGGAAAACTCATACACTAGCATTTTTCTGTATTTTTCGGCTGAGTAGTGTACATTGAACGCGCACTTGTACTATGTTTTATTCAATATATGATATGTTTCGCATTCTCAAAAAAGAAAAAAAAAACTATCATTTGATGTTTTCTTAAATTCTTGGTATCAAAATTGTTATTTGGAAATTTTCAAAAGCGAAAAGGTAAGATCTCAAATCAAGTACTACACTTGAAAGCCAACAAAGCGATTCCCTTTTGTCAAATCACACCAAAATCATTTGGTATAAAAATAAAAATAAAAATAAAAATAAAAAGTTCCCTTTAGCGAACTTTCACCTCTTTTTTTCCTGTCCTTGCAGTCAGAAAAAAAGAAGAAGAAGAGGAGGAGGATGACTTGTATTAGAATTAAAGCAAAAAGGGTTTCATGACGTAATTCCCTCTTTGTTTAAAAGCCACTCTTTGACATAGTAACATTCTAGAATCATTAGATATAGGTTAAAGAAACATTGATATTGTGCATTGATGATGCACTGCACTGGGTATGAATGGAGGAAGGAAGCAAGGTAATGAACACATAAATTGAATCGGGTACCTCTATGCCTGTCTTCTCTAATGTTTTTCGGCTTTAATTTGAGGGCATGGTTCCATAATACAAAGTCCATTGAGTTCCTCGACTTTTAGGAATGTAAACTTTCGTGGTGGAGCAGCCAACTTTGTGCTTATATTTCTAAATGTTATGTCAGTGTTCCGTTGTCTCCTGCCCATACCTTATCGATGGCGGATGGATTACACGGGTACTCTTATAACTGTTGCGGTGGTTGTTAAAAGGAAAACTTTGAACGCGTCAATAATGCTCACATAAACATATATACGCGTTGGCGAACGCGTATATGTTGGTATTCAAATGCAAATTGGGAACTGTCTAAATTGGTGGATGACCACTCAAATTTAGAATATCTAGTAGTAATAAATTCATACTTTCTGATCACCACTAAAGAACATGATGCCCTGTTAACAAGCAACATTCCTATCATGGTGTGTGACTCTAAATTGTTAACTATAAACACTGAAAAGAGGTTAATCTTTTAGAAAAGTAAGTTAACTGATCCAATGATCAGAGACATTTATGATGCCCCCATGTTTGTTAGGCCAAGGACCATATAATTTATCCCCCAAATTGCACCATCCAAACAGAGCTTTAATAAGACACACAACATCCAAATGGTGCACAAAGTTTCCTTCTTCCTCCAAAAAGAAGTAAAAGTAGTCGTGAGCCGTACTTATCTTTAGCCCAAGAGTACAAAACAACCAAAATTTGTGTGGATATTTGATATATCTTCACAGCTAAGAAGCTAAGCCTGTTTTTGTGCTAAAGATATCCTTGTTGTTCCTTCTAATTCAGTGTTTGGTTGGGTTCTTGCTATTTATAGAAAGGAGTATAAGCAGCAGATGGATAGCTCAATTCAACAAATGTAAACCCGAGCCTTTCGTACTGCAAAAAAATGTCGCGAAGAGAGCCATACGTCCTTTCGCTTATATTTTTTTCTCATCTTTTCATTACACTGATCAGTCTTGTCGCTGTAAATGGAGACACTCAGAAGGTTTCGGTTCTTAGCTTGGCTTACTTACCTCTTGAGTGTGATAGGTGTAGTTTTTAATGGCAAATAATTTGATCAAGTGAATTTCAGGAATTCTACATTGCTTTCTTGAGGGATCAACCGGATGAGGTAGAATCTGTATTCCAATCACATATTAATCTCCTCTCAACTTTGAAGGGAAGGTTAGTTTAGCTTCTGTTACTTTGTTCTACTCATGTGTATATATATTGTCTTCATGCCTGCATATATAGAAGCCTTCGGGGCATGGTGCATTTATTATTCGATAAATGTATCGGTTTCTTGATTGAGACAGTGATCTTGATGCCGAGGAGTCACATGTCTATAGCTACAACAGAAGCTTCAACGCGTTTGCAGCAAAGCTGGATGAAGATGAAGCCAACGAGTTATCGAGTATGTGTGTTTGGAACTGCTTTTTCTTTCTTTCTTTCTCTCTTCCTTTCATCTTCTGTGTTTCTCTTTTGGTTTTTGGAAACGCAACGATGAAAAGTTCAAACTCACACGTCGTTTTCATTAATTTCGGAAACATCTAACCAAAAATAGTTTTCGTAAACAGTTATTCAAACTGGTTTTCCTTGCTTTTCGGAATGCAAAGGCAGAAAACAGGAAGCGATGACGATTCCAATCATGTCTGTTTGAAATTTTGTTCAGGCATGGATGGTGTGCTTTCGGTTTTCCCTAACCGGTATCACAAGCTGCACACCACAAAGTCTTGGGATTTCATTGGGTTACCTCAGACGGCACGAAGAAAGGTAAAAAGGGAGAGCAACATCATTGTGGGGCTATTAGATACAGGTTCGAGAATTTATTTTAACATTCACTTGGTATCAAGTGGTTGTTTTGTTGTAACTAAAGATAACAATGATGTTGTTTTTGGCAGGAATAACACCAGAGTCTGAGAGCTTTGCAGACAATGGATTAGGACCTCCACCTGCTAAATGGAAAGGAACCTGTGGCCACTTTGCCAATTTCACAGGATGCAACAAGTTCGTTCATGTCCTTTTCATACTCCATCGTTATCGATCCTTTCTACTGCACTAATGAACTAGTGGTGAAAAAGGAAAAAACTAAGGTCAAAGCACCATGCTAATGGTTTTATGTCCACATAGAGTGGTCACCATCCTAACCCGTGTTCTCTTTTGAATTTTGGCATAAATTAGTGTGCACGATTCATGAACTTGAATGACATACCTTGACGCAGTTTCTTCAGTAATCATGGTCTTTTCGGTCACAAATTGCTGTACCAGTTAGAAGATTGTTTTAACAGGTTTTCCTCGAAAGCAAACTGTTATTGACATCACATGAACTTTGTGCACCCCTCCAAATTGATGCTGTACTACTTAGAAGATTGTTTGAACAGGTTTCCCTCAAAACAAAACTGTTATCGACGTCACATAAACTTTGTACACCCCTCCATAATACTAATACAGTTGGATTTTGGAAACAACCTCTGATGATTTAAGCTAAACTTTGTAGCAAACTGATCCCACATCGGAAGCCTACACAGATGACTTTACGCATAAGTAAGAGTCGTAACCGAGTTGCTCTAGCTCTTTAGACTGAGCTCCTGTACTTGCTACTTATACTAGCAAAATACCCGATTTTCTCTATAATTTTTCTGGTTTGTAGGCTCTTAGTTTTTCAAAGAACATAACTTATGTCGATTTTTCTTTGTATGGCTATCTTGCTGTTGGTATTCTTGATCAAAGGAAGCTCATAGGAGCTAGATACTTCAAACTGGATGGCAAATCAGACCCAAATGACATACTATCACCCATAGATGTGGATGGCCATGGGACCCATACATCCTCAACCCTAGCTGGAAATCTAGTCCCAAATGCAAACCTCTATGGGCTAGCAACAGGGACTGCCCGTGGGGCAGTGCCTTCTGCCAGGGTAGCCATGTACAAGGTGTGCTGGGCCAGCTCCGGTTGCTCGGACATGGATATTCTGGCTGCCTTCGATGCTGCTATTCACGATGGTGTCGATGTAATCTCCATATCCATCGGTGGGGTCTCCGGTGACTATGTCACGGACTCCATAGCAATCGCATCGTTTCACGCCATGAAGAATGGGATCATCACTGTTGCGTCTGCTGGAAACGAAGGACCCCGTGCGGGTACGGTATCGAATAGCGCGCCGTGGATGTTTACTGTTGCTGCTAGCGGCACTGATAGGCAGTTTAGGAGCAAAGTTGTGTTGGGAAGTGGCAAAACCTTATCTGTAAGTGCTTTCTTTTTCATCTCTCTCTTGACTCTCTCTGACATAGGCTAAAGATACTAAATTTAACAGAATGCAGTGATGACAGCAACACTTGACTTATATGAACACACTGCTAACAGAAAAACATTCCCTGGAAAAAAGGTCAGTCTGGAAAATTTTAACGAACCGAAGTAACGGCACTGCCATACGGAAGCTCTATGTCTAGGAGTAAAATTAGAGTTAGGTGGATATTTCCACGGTGAACCGACAGTTCTGTTATGCGTGCAGGGGATCGGGGTGAGCCTATTTGACCCAAAGCAAAAGCCGTACCCTCTAGTCACTGGGGATGGGGTGGCCAAAAATTCTGAAAGCATGGACGATGCAAGGTACTAATGAATCTACAGGATCCAGCTCCTCTCCGTTTCAGGCGGGAAATGGAAATGTACATTCCAAGATCGATGGCTGTTAACGAGCCAAATAGACGATCTTTGTATCAATCTTGATGAACGTTTTACAACGTTATGCTTTTGAATTGAAAATCTCCATTTCCTGCAAGAAATGAAAAAGGATCTCGGTCTGTGTTCGATGATATTGAGCATTCGAGAAATGCGTGGTAAATCGATTGAAGGATTAACTCCATTTCGCTATATTTTCAAGGTTCTGTTTTCAAGAGTCGATGGATCCTCGCAAGGTGAAGGGAAAACTTGTGCTCTGCAAGCTAGGAATGTGGGGTGCTGATTCTGTTGTGAAAGGGTTTGGTGGTGTTGGCGCCATCATTGAAAGTGAACAATTTCTGGATGCTGCCCAAATCTATATGGCACCATCAACCATGGTGAATACCACTGTAGGCGAAACTGTCAGCGAATACATCAACTCCTCAAGGTAACAAACATTACTATTGAAAGAGAAAATTGAGTTTTTAAGCTAAATAATCGATGGAAAATCTTTTCCTTGAAGCATTTTCACATGGAACAAATGACTTTTCCAAAGAAAACATTCTCACTTGAATCAAACGGGCGCTAAGACCCCTAAAGTTTTCCAGAGAAGTGTCGAGAGCATTTATCTAGACGGGGAATGCATTCTGCCCGATTGAATGCAATGCTGTTGGCACGCTGCATTTTGAACACTTTTCTGTTTAGCGTTTTTGAGTCAGTAGCATTTCTGGAAGAGACTAACGACTAAGGACGACTTCTTGAAAGAACAAATAACTGATTTTCTTGTGAAATTTAGATCACCATCAGCAATGATATACAAGTCCGAGGAGGTTCAAATCAAAGCCCCATTCGTTGCTTCATTTTCGTCTCGGGGTCCAAATCCAAGATCTGAACACCTACTCAAGGTACACATAATTATGTGGATCAACATCTTGATCCCTAACCATGAGGCCAAGCACTTCGTTTACTGAACTCGTTTTTTTTTTTTTTTTTTTTTTGTGACTAACAATATTGGAACAGCCTGATATTGCAGCTCCAGGCATAGACATTTTAGCATCGTATACGCCTATAAAGTCTCTTACCGGGTTGAAAGGCGATACTATGCATTCCAAATTTACACTCATGTCTGGGACTTCTATGGCATGCCCTCATGTTGCTGGGGTCGCGGCCTATGTCAAATCGTTCCGGCCAAATTGGTCTCCCGCAGCAATAAAATCAGCCATAATGATCACCGGTAAAATCAACCAACCTTCTCTACTTGAGTTAACATTGAGTAGAAAATTAAAATATGCAACTTGTAATTTACTCCTTTTTTTTTTTCTTTTTTTTGGCATTCCTTTTTACACTTTCAACGTTTTTTCCTCATCGTGGCTAAACCTTTCTTGAAATTCTCATCAAAGCAACACCTATGAGCTCAAGGATGTACAAAGAGGCCGAATTCGCCTATGGTGCTGGTCAAGTGAACCCAACCAAGGCACTGAGCCCAGGCCTAGTCTACGACATGGACGAGATGTCCTACATCCAATTCCTCTGCCACGAGGGCTACCCCGGATCGTCCATAGCAGTTCTAGCTGGCTCAAAATTCATAAATTGCTCAGCTCTGCTTCCCGGAGTTGGCAGCGACGCTATCAACTATCCAACCATGCAACTTACCTTAAAGAGTGATCAACAGCCAACCGTAGGTGTTTTCAGACGGATAGTCACTAATGTTGGCCCTTCCCAGTCCATCTACAATGCGACCATTAGAGCTCCCCAAGGAGTTGAAATTACAGTTAAGCCCATGAGTCTCTCGTTCTCTCGTGCCTTGGAAAAGAGGAGCTTCATGGTTGTGGTGAAGGCTAATACAATAAAGAGCATGGAAATGAGATCAGGTTCACTTATATGGAGAAGCTCAAGGCACATTGTGAGGAGCCCTATTGTTGTTCATGATAGTCCAGAAGATTAGTAGACCAGATCAAAATATTAGTGAAAGAAAGTGAAGGAACAATAAGTATGTATGTTTGTATACACATCAGTACACAGGTACAAATTGTGTAGCAATTTGGAGATGCTGTCAATTACTCAGAGACTACCGTAACGATATTAGCTACGGAACCAGGTTGTAACGTGGGGGTGTCATGGCGTGAAATTATTTTATGCTCCTAGAGTGATGTGGACCCCACAGAAGTATGCGGTGCTAAGCCTCTGTGGAGCAATGCTCCAAGAGCATGGAATAATCACTCTGCCAGGACAGGTCCCCACCTTTGTGTAGCACAACTGGGGCAGTATTTTGTACTAGTAGCATATCTCACTGTGAAAGTATGTATTTAGCATCCTTGATTTCCGATAAATCTTCCAAGATCATAATCCAACAAGCAAGGCTGATAAATCAACCAAGCTATCTAGTTTGAGCTAGGGTTTGCTTGCTAAAAGCTTGTTCTACTCGTTTATTAACAATACCAACATGGTATCAAAAGTTTCCATAATGAGCAATAGCTTCAATTAAACTCTCTTTGTAATGACTCGCGTCAACTGACCTTCTTATCCTTAGCCTAACCACGTGGTTCAAAAGATTAATCTTAAGTTAATAGTAGCCGGTGGTATTGCCACACATAGTCCATTATGGGCTCTCACACTCTCCCTCTCAAACTAGGCAATGCCTAAAAAAGAAAGTGGCACAGTGTTTAAAAATGTCCTAAAACACTCGGACCAGACACCTGAGTTATTAAAAAAAAAAAATTTGTCCTAAAACAGTTCCATGGGTAGATTTAAGCAAGTGAATGGAGCCAGTGCGTGGCGAACGGAACGGTTCATCAAGCCTTGTCTTTGAACAGTAGTCATTCTGCATCTTGCCACCTGTCACGACCTGCGCAAGCTGACCTGCTAACCATTCGCTTAACCACGTGACTCAAAAGGTTAATCTCAAATTATACAATAGCTCGTCGCGTTTTCTTATAAATTACGTTAACTTTATGGCCCCGTTTGTTAACCCTCTAGACCTTGGGATTGGACTACCAATCCCAATGGATCTCTAATACCTTGTTTGATTACCTAAAATGAGTATGGATTACGAATCCGAAGGTATTAGTAATCCGGCCCATAGGGGGGATTGGTAATACCCCCATGGACATGGTATTGGTAAGGCAATCCCAAGTGGAGTCATGCAAAAAGACCAATTTGCCCTAAGTTCAAACGTAATACCCAAACTAAATATCTCAGTTAACAAGCAGTTTTTTTGCCAACAAATTTTTCTTTACTACGTTCCGTTTTTTCTTAGAATAAAAAATAAACCTTATTATACTCCATAACTTTTAGCTTAGTGCATTAGTTATTTTAGCCTTTTCAACAGTTTTTAAATTTTTTTCCTGTCTATACAAAGTTTTGATTTTTATTATTACTGCTCCAATTTTCAATTCGTTTGAACCGATGCAATGATATTATTATTTTGATCATATTATTCTAAAGGATCATAATTAAATTTTGTCTCTAAGGCTCTAATAATTATGTTTATGCTCTATAGGGTTCTAAATAAATAGTAAAAACTTAATTATAATAGTCCTAAAGACAAAATTTAATTGTGACCCTTTAGAATAATATGATCAGGATAATAATCTTCGCACCAATTCAAACAAATTAAAAATTTTGAGTACTTAATTTTTTAATCATATGTTATTCTTCAATTTTGCATAAGGGCAAAAATGAAATAGTATACTGTCAATCTAATTCTATCATATGTTCAACAAACATGATATTAACAATTCAATTATTTAATTTCATCTCAAATAAATATACTTATTTTCGATTTATTCTCATTATCAATCTCAATCTTAATTTCATTTTATTACGAATCACATCTATCTACTACCGTTATCTAACGAGGGCTGTAAGTTTCCCCGACGTGGGATTGTTTCCTGCCCCCTTCTGGGCCGTCACAAACTGTCCACCTATTTTAGAACCTTCACTGGAATCTTGTACCAGTCCGAACTAGTTTGACCGGTTCTTGTCAAATATAACAAAATCAGTGGGACCCAAACAAGGGAAGGTTACAACTGACCAACCACCAATTTCACACCTTTTCATAATGCCAGCGAATGACACGTGGCAAATTGATTTATCAGCCATATATGACTTTAACAGCTCCTCCCTTTCGTATTGAGTTGAAAATTTGGGAAATTAGAGGTTTCTCACGTCACCACCCAATAAAGAAAGGAATCCAGACACATCTCCCGTTACTTTTACACGCCCAAGATTTCCCGGGACACTCTCTCTCTCTCTCTCCATTTTCTTGATCATCTTTCCGGATTCACAGGTTATTGAATCTATCTCACCTTCAAAAAAATTCATCCTGGGAAGGCACTCTCTCTCGTTAGCTTCTCATGATTCAAGCTGAATTTTCCTCTGGTTCAATTAAACTGGTAAATAAACCCGTTTGACTTGTTCTCTATCTCCCTCTCTCTGTGTGTGTGAATGTTTTTGTAACCTAATAAAAAATCTGGGTTGTTTTTAAAACAAAACCAAACCTTTCTGATATCTTCTGTTTGTTGTAAAGAAATCACACCCTTCTGATATATTCTGTTTGTCGTAGAGAAACCAAATCTGTATTTATCTACCAATTCATATGCATGTTGTAGAACCCAGTACCAATTCATATGCATGTGTAGAACCCTAATACTATAATTGCAAATCATATGGACAATTATAACCAGCCTTCATCCTCATACCCTTTTGATACTGGCTATGGATACCCTCATGTTCCACCTCCATACCCAATTCCCAATTCTGCACCATACCCACCTTCTGCTTACCCTCCCTCACCTTCCTCTTATTACAATACTTCTCATTCAGGCCCTCTTTACTATCAATACCCACCACCAAATCTTCCACCCCCAACTTCCCATTCAGGCCCTTTAGACTATAGCTATCCCCCACCTTCACATTCTTCCCCACAGCATCCTTATCCACCATACCAAACATACCCGCCTCCCCAAATAGCCATTCCCTCAAGTCAACCGAGCTTCCAACGCCAGGGTGGTTTCCAATATGATTCACCCCACCACCATCATCAACCCTATCTGCCGTCAGAAAGCTACTCTAATGTTCCGTCTCGTGCCAGTAGTTTTTCCAGCCAACACCGCCAGGATAGTATGTCGTCTGTTGCAAGTGGGTATACAAGTGGGTATAGTGATAATTATGATAATTCCGGGGAGAAGACCCACATGTACCCCCCCATTGACGATTTATTATCTAATGTCCACATATCGGATAATGCCGGATCTGTTGCTGCATCGCCTCCAGCACCGGCAGCTCCTTCAGTGTCAAATTCTCTATTGCATTCTCAAAGTGCGAAGTACGAAACCCAAGGGCATTTGCACGGGAATTTCAATACTTCATTTTCGGGTAAATGGGATGCATCTCATTCGGGTCCAATGGATTCCCCTTCTCATCCTACTTTATCCCATTCAAGCTCATTTCTTGATTCCCCACATAGTCAAAGTTTGCAAGTTGTGCCATTTTCAACTTCTAAGGGGTCCTTAAAAGTTTTGCTCTTACATGGGAACTTAGATATTATGGTGTACGAGGCCAAGAACCTTCCAAACATGGACATGTTCCATAAAACTATAGGAGATGTGTTTAGCAAATTACCAGTGAATGTGAGCAGCAAGATTGAAGGGACCGTGAATCATAAGATCACTAGTGATCCATATGTCTCCATTTCCATTTCGAGTGCTGTGATTGGGAGGACTTATGTGATTAGTAATAGTGAAGACCCTGTTTGGAAGCAACGGTTTTACGTTCCCGTTGCACATTCTGCGGCTGAAGTGCACTTTCTTGTTAAAGACAGTGATGTTGTAGGGTCACAGCTTATGGGAGTTGTGGCGATTCCGGTGGAACAAATATACTCGGGGGCCAAAGTCCAGGGACTCTATCCAATTCTTACTGGCAATGGGAAGCCC
>BPLS01000147.1:2083955-2103955 GCA_019656275.1 Rhododendron kiyosumense | reverse complement strand
TGTATGTGCAGATTTTCCGTTCTATTGATTCAAATTCAGTTAGAAAATTTCCTAATGATCCCAAAGAAGCTATTAGCAAGGTAAGTTAAACTTTTTGATAATTTTTGTTCATGGCTCACTGGCTCTGGTTATTTGCAATTCATTGATTGATTCATCCTCTAACAGAACTTGATGTGTGGGAAGAATGTTCTTATCGACATGAGCATACATACAGCGTATGTAAAGGCTATTCGTGCTGCTCAACATTACATCTATATTGAAAATCAGTATTTCATAGGGTCTTCTTACAATTGGAGCTCGCACAAGGACTTAGGTAAGAAACTTTCATTCTCTTACCTTCAGAGCATGCTCTTCTGATACACAAAGAACAGAATCTTAAGTGAAGGAAATGTACAAAGTACCCTGTCACTTATGACACAACCTGTGTTACGGTGCAAAATTTGTGGTGGACACAATTACGGTTAATGTGTTTCTCATATGCACACTTTGTGATGACGGACATCTATGGCTTATTGTCTGTGTTGCATCACATGTCCTCGTAAACTAGGCTATAAAAGAAGAAAGATGAGCCCTGAATTTGACATGGCTGTCTGGCTTATGTTTTGGGACATGAATTGTGCGAAACATAATTGTACCTGCTATATGCCAATTCCCCAAGTTTATAAATGGTATGAGTGGCCAACAGCCATATATGTGAAATGAGAGGTTTCAGATTGGTCCCCCAAGCAATTTGGAGAGACAGAAGAAAAGATGAACTAGGGGCTCCCCCCTGGGCCCTAGCAGTAAACATTTCTATGGGTGGGTGTCTTTTCGGACATGAAGACCATTCACCCATGTTAGACTAGCTGGTTTGCTCAGTTATAGTGTAGTTTGTTCTGGGCCTACTAAAAACTTGAACCCTCATTTTCCTGATCCTTATGCTTGACATTTCTTCATCCAATACTGATTGTGAGCTTATTGCCTTGTTGCAGGTGCAAACAATTTGATTCCCATGGAGATAGCCCTTAAAATTGCTGACAAAATTAGAGCACATGAGAGGTTTTCAGCTTATATTGTTATTCCTATGTGGCCAGAAGGCAACCCAACAGGTGCTGCTACGCAAAGGATATTATTTTGGCAGGTAGGGGCCAATTATGACCTCAACTCACTGCATTACACTTGCGCGTCTTATTCTCATCTTTGTACATGTTTCCAAACGTAGGTTCAGATATGGATGGTTTTCTTTTGCTGCTAGAATGCTTCCTACTTTTGGTTTCGGCCAATTATTTTGTTTCCACTCTGCCTTTCCAAAGGGCCATTTTAATGTGGAGTTCCCATTCTGGCTGATTGTACAGAACAAAACAATGCAAATGATGTATGAAACCATATACAAGGCTTTAGTGGAGGTTGGGCTTGAGGATGCATTCACACCACAAGATTATCTGAACTTCTACTGTCTTGGCAACCGTGAAGTTGTTGGCAATGAAATGTCAGCTTCAAGCGCAGAAAGTTCTGCTCCTGCAAACAGTCCTCAGGTCTCTCTCTCCCCTTGTTTCTAAATTAACATTTTGCTCAGCCATTTCATCACTTGTTCTAATATTCGAAAACGCCAGGTCATAACCGAGGTCTCTTTCAAAAAATATATACGTCATTATCTCCTTCTACTCTTCATCCACCACCCACACACGTGTACATGAAAGAGAGAAGAATTATCAATAATGCTTGCTCTTGAGTTTAGAGTTATGGCTACATGATGCTTTATCTAGGATGCATTTAATTGATCCGTTTTGTCCTGTTTTAGGCATTGAGCCGGAAATACCGAAGATTCATGATTTATGTTCATTCGAAAGGCATGATAGTGGATGATGAGTTTGTGATATTGGGGTCTGCAAATATCAACCAGCGCTCGATGGAGGGCACCAGAGACACGGAGATTGCAATGGGAGCCTACCAACCACATCATACTTGGGCAAAAAAATCATCTAATCCACACGGACAGGTAACCATTTAAATACACATTAGTATGAGCTTTTTTCACATTTACTTTAGAGCACATTATTCATTGAAACAAAATTAATCAGTAATTTCATGTTCACATTGTCAAAACAAATTCTGGCATTTTAATGGGAAGGGAAACTATTACGAGTACAATATGTGCTTGAGGTGTCCTTTTCTGTAGTTTCTAGTACTTATCTGGCTGCCTAGTGCTAGAAAAACCTCAGTAATTTAGCTTAACATTAAGAAGAGATACATTTTCTGCTAGAACCTGTCGTTAACTGTTCAACTTTAAAAGCATCATATTATTCACATGAATCTGTCATGAAAGACATTTGAAATGCTGTTATGCATCAGATTTTCTGTTTCTGAAACCATCTTCCAGTGCAAAAAATAAGGTAGGTATATAAATTGATTTCATTTAGGTGGTTCGATATATTTTATCCTCTCCATTTCTTTTGGGTCTCACAGCTTTCAATGCACAAAAGTATCTTTTAGGACAATGTAATTACAGATGAAGGGGTTGGATAATTGTGAATGGGTTAGAACCCCATGTCAGTTACAAATTACAATAAGCAGCACGAGCTCATTTAAATCTTCTGTGTGCATCATCCAAGTGCACACACCAAGACTTCGTTTCCTGATTTGCTGCTACGGGGGAATGTATCCTTTTGCAGATCTACGGATACAGAATGTCTTTGTGGGCAGAGCATCTTGGAACCATTGAGGAATGCTTTACTAGACCCGAAAGTATTGAATGCGTGAGAAAGGTCCGGTCAATGGGTGAGGCAAACTGGAAACAGTTCGAATCCAATGAGGTGACAGAGATGAGGGGGCACTTAATGAAGTACCCGGTTGATGTTGATCGGAAAGGCAAGGTGAAGCCGCTTCCTGGATGCGAAACTTTCCCTGATGTCGGTGGACAAATAGTCGGGTCATTCCTTGCCATTCAGGAAAACTTAACCATATAAATCCATATGAATCAGCTGATTCTACTTACCTTCAGTAGCTATTTTTTAACATCCATTAATTAAGATGGGTAACAATGGATACCGATTCTCAGTCAATCTAGTGTGAAAAGTGCAGTTTTGAGTACGACTTGTATTTTGCTTCATGTTCACCGCCCCCTTCGAAGTTCGTTCCAATCCTGGCGGCCATATGGTAATCGGTTTTCTGTGTTGCTAAACTTATATATACTAGTACCAAGTTGCAATGTACAGTCATTTGTTCCCTTAAGTTTGGTTTCCTTTAATCGTTTGGCCTCTTCTCTGAGTTCTAAATCTTTTGGCTTCCCGAGAATTTCGCGCATATTAATATGTGGAAAGTGGTATGTTTTGATGAATGTACTTGGCCATTTTCACTGGATGTAGTCTCCCATTTTTCTTTTTATGTGCTTCCGTACCGCAGAAGCACCCCGTGGTTGGATATGATACCCAGAAACAATGACATAGACTATAAAAACACACACACGAAAAGACATACTGGCAGTGTCATGAACATCTGACCATCGAGCTTTATATTCCAAAGCTCCTCTTCTCCATCTTCCCATCCTCTCAAGTATCTAATGTGTACTCCTACGTAAGTCTCCCAAACCCTTTAAAAAAAAAAAGAAAAAAAAAATCACTTTTGTTGAATTTACTTTTGTTTCCTTATTATTATGTATGCGCAAAAGTATGAGATCAATATATTTATCTTTTTGCATGTATATATTATGATTCTTTTTTTACCCCAAAAAAAAAAGTGGAAAAAACGGAGTTGTCCATTAAAGAATCAAGTCATAGAAAGGCACTGGTAATGAGATTAAATTATTTCCGGAGGAAAATCCATGATTTTCACCACTCATTGTGATTTTCGCCGCTTGTTGTGGGTTCCATCATGCGTTTATTACAATAATTTGAATCGTTCATTTTTTTGTACTCATAATGTAGTATCTCCATGCAAAAAATTAGTTTTGTCGAACATCAGTAGATGTATTAAAAATTGAATTTTGGTTTGTATAATGGGCCGTTTGATTCTTTAAAGTTAAACTGTCCATGTCCGTTCATTTCACAAACCAAAATACAATTACGGGTCCTACATGATAAACGGTTCTGATTATTGTAATGAATGCACGACGGGCTCACAAATGACAATAGTGCTATTGGTTTTCCATTTAAGGTAAAAATAATTTAATCTATTTAATATCACACAGAATACTAGTAATCCCGCAAAACTTTTTTTGGATAGCGTCATATCAATTTACACACATTGGTGTGGAAGGATCAATCACCATCTATGACAGTTGACAACCTAATTTAAATTTAGACAAAGCTCTGTATGAACTAACGATCCCATTGTAATTGTGATACGTAATTAATGGCACATATTTTGAACTTCTTTTTTTTTTAATCTGAAACACATTTTATTAAAGGGCAAATTTCACTCAGACCCCCTGAGGTATATGACAATGACAGAAAGCACCCCTCAGTTTTCAAAAATGACAGAAACCTCCCTTACTTTACAAATTGGGTTTCATTCCGTTAGTTTCCGTTAGTTCCGTTAGTTAAATGGACGGAAAATGTACGGAAATGTACGGAAAATGAAATCTTCAATTTTATTTAGTTCTACACCTATCTTAGGGCTCTCATTAAAAGTCCTAGAGTTAAAAATTAATTATGATCATTTAGGATAAAATAGTTAAAAAAATAAAATCTCCGCACCGATTCAAACGGATTAAAATTTGGAGCATTTAAAAATTTTGCTTTTCACTTGATTTTAGAGCTTTCAATGAAGAGCAAATATTTAAGTGCTCCAATTTTCAATCTATTTGAATCGGCCCAAAGATCTTATTTTTTTTATTATTTTATCTTAAAGTGCAATAATTAATTTTTGGTTTTAAGATTTTCAATGAGAGCCCTAAAATAGCCGTAAAACTAAACGAAGAGGAGATACTTAAGTGCTCAAATTTTCAATCCGTTTGAATTGGTGCGAAAATCGTATTTTTCTGATTATTTTATCCTAAAGGGTCATAATTAATTTTTCGCTTTAGGATTTTCAATGAGAGCTTTAAGAAAACCATAGAACCAAATGAAGAGCAGATACTTAAGTGCTCCAATTTTTAATCCGTTTGAATCGGTGCGAAGATTTTATTTTTTTAACTATTTTATCCTAAATGATCATAATTAATTTTTAACTCCAGGACTTTTAATGAGAGCCCTAAGATAGGTGTAGAACTAAATAAAATTGAAGATTTCATTTTCCGTACATTTTCGTACATTTTCCGTCCATTTAACTAACGGAACTAACGGAAACTAACGGAATGAAACCCAAACTGTAAAGTAAGGGAGGTTTCTGTCATTTTTGAAAACTGAGGGGTACTTTCTGTCATTGTCATATATCTCAGGGGGTCTGAGTGAAATTTGCCCTTTATTAAAAGCCATAAAAGGCAACTACAGTGAAATCACCCGAATATAGGAAAAGGAAAACCTTCAAACAAACCATCACATAACATGAAAAGTAGGTGACAAATGAACAGAATTAGTGACAAGATCCTAAGCGCGTCTAAAGTAGGTGACAAGGGAACAGAACCAGTGACAAGATCTTAGGCGAGCCTCAAAGGATTGGACCACGAATCTATCAATCTAGTCGCCCCGCTCTGGTACATGTTCCCAATGAAAAACAAAAATACAGAACCGATCAAACTAGGAAAACAAGAAAGAAAAACACGGCCACCGTGGATGGACCTAGGAGAACTAGTGGTTCTGTAGGAAGGCTTGGAAGTCACCAAGAACTAATCCCACCTAATCTCACCTACCGTATGAAGGACGTTTCTCTCCGGCCGAGTAAGCTTCGCTGCGTGTTCGTCGTTTGCTTTCAAATTACAACCATTTTTTTGGGAAGAGGGAGTTAGACTTCACTTTGTGTCGGATTGGAGAGAACCCATTAATTGTGTGGATTGAAAATAAAGGAAATAGGGATGACTTGGAGAGAGATGAGTCGGGTGGAGTAAGTGTGTGTGTGTGTGTGTGTGAGAGAGAGAGAGAGAGAGAGAGAGAGAGAGAGAGAGAGAGATTCTCCATCTCACCGACAAGAAAATACTCCAAAAAAAGAAGAAAACGATACCAGGGCACTGCATGCACATGTTAGTATAGAAAAGTGTATGAACACATCTTTAAAATACAATTGTGTCGAAAACTGTTCAATGCATATGAATCCGTGTGCATCAAACAATTTCGGACACAACTGTTTTTGGAGTTAGTGTTTTGTTTTACTCTACTTTACCACCTACAGATCAACTAGCCACTGTGGCTCTACCTGTCATTCAAAGTTGACATTGTTATCCCCAAAGCCAAGAACAAAACAAACTACAACAGACAGACCAAGCTTCAGCAGGAAAGCTAGCCATTAACATCTGGAATTCCCCATTCCCAACTGAGATTGAGATTATTCACAGTCCCAGCCACGTTCCTCCCGGAGCTAGCACATGCCTTGTGTTTGTTGTAAAGAAACCACAGCTTTCTGGTATGTTCTGTTTGTTGTAGAGAAATTTATCTACCAATTCATATGCCTATTGTAGAACCCTATAACAATTCACATGCATCTGTCCCTAATACTCCTACTATATTGTACATCATATGGACAATCACAACAATCCTTCATCTTCATCCCCATATAACACTGACTATGGATACCCTCATGTTCCACCTCCATACCCAATTCCCAATTCTGCACCCTACCCACCTTCTGGCTACCCTCCCCCTCCCTCTCCCTCCTCCTATTACAATACTTCTCATTCAGGCCCTCTTTACTATCAATACCCACCACCAAATCTTCCACCCTCACCTTCCCATTCAGGCCCCTTAGAATATAGCTATCCCCCACCTTCACATTCTTCCCCACAACATCCTTATCCACCGTGCCGAACATACCCACCTCCCCAAACAGCCATTCCCTCGAGTCAACCGAGCTTCCAACGCCAGGGTGGTTTCCAATATGGTTCACCCCACCACCATCATCAACCCTTTTCGCCATCAGAAAGCTACTATAATGTTCCATCTCGCACCGGTAGTTTCTCCAGCCAACACCGTCAAGAGAGTGACAATTGTGATAATTACGGGGAGAAGACTCCCATGTACCCACCCATTGATGATTTATTATCTAATGTCCATATATCTGATAATGCCGGATCTGTCCCTGATTTACTTCCAGCGCCGGCAGCGCATTCAGTGTCAAGTTCTCCTATGGTATTGCATAGTCAGAGTGCAAAGTATGAAACTGAAGGGGATTTGTGCGGGAATTACAATACTTCAGTTTCGGATAAATGGGATGCATCTCATTCGGGTCCTGTTGATTCCCCATCTCATCCTACGTTATCCCATTCAAGCTCATTTCTTGATTCCCCACATAGTCAAAGTTTGCAAGTTGTGCCATTTTCAACTTCTAAAGGGTCGTTAAAAGTTTTGCTCTTACATGGGAACTTAGATATTTGGGTGCATGAGGCCAAGAACCTTCCAAACATGGACATGTTCCATAAAACTTTAGGAGAGATGTTTAGCAAACTACCGGGGAATGTGAGCAGCAAGATTGAAGGAACCATAAATCATAAGATTACTAGCGATCCGTATGTCTCCATTTCCGTTTCGGGTGCCGTGATTGGGAGGACTTATGTGATAAGTAATAGTGAAGACGCTGCTTGGATGCAACAGTTTTATGTTCCCGTTGCACATTATGCTGCTGAAGTGCACTTTCTTGTTAAGAGTGATGTTGTAGGGTCGCAGCTCATGGGAGTTGTGGCGATTCCAGTGGAACAAATATACTCAGGGGCAAAAGTCCAGGGATTGTATCCGATTCTTAGTAGCAATGGAAAGCCCTGTAAGCCTGGAGCTGTTTTGAGTCTCTCAATTCAGTACATACCAATAGATATTGATAACTCGGGCATTTATCATCATGGTGTTGGAGCTGGTCCTGATTATTTTGGGGTTCCTGGCACATATTTCCCCCTTAGGAGAGGTGGAACAGTTACTCTTTATCAAGATGCACATGTACCAGATGATTTCTTTCCTAATTTAAACCTTGACCGTGGGATGCACTACGTTCAAGGAAAATGCTGGCACGACATTTTTGATGCAATACGCCAGGCGCGGCGTTTGGTTTATATTACTGGTTGGTCAGTATGGCACCAAGTGAGACTGGTTAGGGATGCTGATGATGCAGCAGTTTACACTCTGGGAGATCTTTTGAAGTCAAAGTCACAGGAAGGAGTGAGAGTGCTACTGCTTGTGTGGGATGACCCTACTTCAAGGAGCATCCTGGGCTACAAAACAGTAAGTAGTTTATGCTGTATCCAATTACAAGATCAAGTTGTTGTTATTACATATGATCATTTAGGGTCAGTGGTATGTGATGTGTTCGTTGAATTTGTTTTGTGGGTCAAAGCTAGAACAGCATAAACAGGAGATTGCAATTTGTATCTTAACTGAAAATACACACAAAACCATGATTTAGGTTGGCATAAAGCATGAAAGAAGACATCGATTGTTAGATTGTAATATATGGTACATCTGAGACTCTGAGTTGATTTCTCTTTTGGCTTCCGCTGTGCATGTAGGGAAAGCAATCACCGAATTAGTGATATCATTAGAACTGTGGAGCAAAACACATTTGAACCAAAACTTCATCAAGTTGGTTTTAACTATTTTATTTTGATACTGTATCACTGGACTAATCAACAGCTGCAAAATTCGTACAGGCCTAAGAACTGAGCTGTTGGGTGAGTTGACATCCTGACATATGCATCCTTTGTTTATGTTACTCCATTTTTGTCTACATTCTGTTCTCCAGTTGGAATTGTTGACTGGATCTCAATATTTTAATGCACCTGAATCTGTCAAGGGATCATGAGTTTAGGTTGTTTTTATTTCACACCACTCCCTGAACTTGTTTTAATAGCATCCCACAATTATCCTATTTTTTAGCACTAAAAGTTGAAAATGCAGGATGGATTCATGCATACCCATGATGAAGAAACTCGCGAATTTTTCAAGCATTCTTCAGTGCATGTGCTACTTTGTCCCCGTACAGCAGGAAAAAAGCACAGTTGGATTAGGCAAAGGGTAATATGTGAAATAATTGGCCCTTTTTTTTTGTTTTTCGTTGGTGTCTTCTTTCATGCTTTATGCCAAATGCTTTACTTTTTCTCCCTCAGTCATGCTTTACTTTGTCCCCGTACAGCAGGAAAAATGCACAGTTGGATTAGGCAAAGGGTAATATGTGAAATAATTCCTTTTGCTGTAGAAATGCTGAATTTTGCAAATCATCAATGGATCCTATTTATCTGGTCTCTAATATTTTCATGACCTGTTTGCTTGTACATTTGCTCCAGTCTATGCTTTATCATACTTTCATCAAAATATTTTGGATTGGACGTAATGTCCTTACTTTTTCTGATCAGGAAGTCGGAATAATCTACACGCACCATCAGAAAACTGTAATTGTGGATGCTGTTGCCGGCAATAATAGAAGAAAAATTATAGCTTTTCTTGGGGGACTGGATTTATGTGATGGCCGATATGATACTCCACAGCATCCTATATTTAGGACACTACGTACCGTGCATTCAGATGACTATCACAACCCCACCTACACGGTAAGTCATTAGCGTTTTGTATCAATATTGTTGTGTTGCTCCTTCTGGCAAGCATCTTCAAAATTGTATCAGTCGTGTATTCCAATTATGTATATCTCTTTTGTGCTGAGCAAGGAACAAGGGCCTAGATGCTGTTCAGAAAATTACCGTTAGTTTTTCGTGTCTCCTTTTTCTTCTTTTTTTTGGGTGATTGCAGAGGTCTAATTTCTTGAGTGAACACGATAGCTCTATGACATCTAGCCAAAGCATGAGGATGCCATTCTATAATGGTCTTACAATCTTTTCCTGACCGATGAATGTTTTCTTGTGTATGTGTAAATGTTATAACCAAATAGGGAAATGTTGCTGGCTGTCCAAGAGAACCATGGCATGACTTGCACTGTAAAATTGATGGTCCGGCAGCATATGATGTTCTGACAAACTTTGAGGAGCGCTGGTTGAAGGCTTCTAAACCCCATGGCATAAAAAAGCTGAAGATGTCTTATGATGATTGTTTACTCCGAATAGATAGGATGCCTGACATAGCTGGGGTGATTGATACTCCTTGCGTAAGTGAGAATGATCCTGAGGGTTGGCATGTCCAGGTAAATTTTTATGCATACATATCGAATAGTAATTATGGATGTATAAAAGCACCAGTCAGAATTGGACTTTTTTGGTTGTCCTGGTGTTTAACAATGTATGGTCATGTTTGTGCAGATTTTTCGTTCTATCGATTCAAATTCAGTTAGAAAATTTCCAAATGATCCCAAGGAAGCTATTAGCAAGGCAAGTTAACTTTTTACTGATTTTCTATTGGCTTTGGTTATTTGGAACTCATTAATTGATTGATTCTCTAACAGAACTTGATGTGTGGTGAGAATATTCTTATTGACATGAGCATACATACAGCATATGTAAAGGCTATTCGTGCTGCTCAACATTACATCTATATTGAAAATCAGTATTTCATAGGGTCTTCTTACAATTGGACCTCCAACAAAGACTTAGGTAAGAAACTTTATCTTACGTTCAGAACGTGTTCTTCTGGTACACAACGAACGGAATCTTTGAGGTTTTTTCACGACTTAAATCTGCCATATACAAGTGAAGGAAATGTACGAGGTACCCTGTCACTTATGATACAGCTTGTGTTTGGGTGCAAAATTTGTGGTGGACACAATTACTGTTAATGTGTTTCTTATATGCACACTTTATGACGACTGACATCTATAGATTATCGTCTATGGTTTTTTTTGTTTTGTTTGGCGGCTTATCATCTATGTTGCATGACATGCCCTTGTAAACTAGACTGAAAATAGAAGAAGAAAGATCATCCCTGAGTTTGACATGGCTGTCTGGCTTACGTTTTGGGACATGAATTGTGTAAAACATAATTGCAGCTGCCATATGCTGATTCCCCAAGTTTATAAATGGTACGAGTGGCAACCAACCATTTAAGGAGAGACAGAAGAGAAGATGACCAAGGGGCTGCCCCTTAACAGTGAACATTTCTATGGGTGGGTGTCTCTTCGGACATGAAGACCATCCAGGCATCCACCCATATTAGACTGGATGGTTTGCTCAGTTACAGTGTAGTTTGTTCTGGGCCTACTAAAAAGTTAAACCTTCATCTGGTTTCCTGAGCCTTCTGCTTGACGTTTCTTCATCTAATACTGATTGTGAGTGCATTGCCTTGTTGCAGGTGCAAACAATTTGATTCCCATGGAGATAGCCCTTAAAATTGCTGACAAAATTAGAGCACATAAGAGGTTTTCAGCTTACATCGTTATTCCTATGTGGCCCGAAGGCAACCCAACAGGTGCTGCTACACAAAGGATATTATTTTGGCAGGTAGGGGCCAATTATGTCCTCAACTCACCACATTACACTTGCGCATCTTATTCTCATCCGTGTACCTGTTTCCAAACGTAGGTTCAGATATGGATGGTTTTCTTGTGCTGCTAGAATGGTTCCTACTTTTGGTTTTGGCCGATTATTTTGTTTCCAGTGGGAAATTATAAGATTCTAGTACTCTGCCTTTCGAAAGGGCCATTTTAATGTGGAGTTACCATTCTGGCTGATTGTACAGCACAAAACAATGCAAATGATGTATGAGACCATATACAAGGCTTTAGTGGAGGTTGGGCTTGAGGATGCATTCACACCACAAGATTATCTGAACTTCTACTGTCTTGGCAACCGTGAAGTTGTAGGCAATGAGTTTTCAGCTTCAAGTGCAGAAAGTTCTGCTCCTGCAAACAGTCCTCAGGTCTCTCTCTTCCCTTGCCCCCAAGTTAACATTTCGCTTAGCGATTTCATCACTTGTTCTAATATTCGGATACACCATTTCATAACAGAGGTCCCTTTCAAAATGTACATCATTATCTCCTTCCACTCTTCATTTAGTTTCTTTCCCACACACACGTGTACACGAAAGAGAAGAAATATCGAGTATGGTTTCTCTTGTGTTTAGAGTTATGGCTGCATTATGCTTTATCTAGGATGCATTTAATTGATCCGTTTTGTCCTGTTTTTTAGGCTTTGAGCCGGAAAAACCGAAGATTCATGATTTATGTTCATTCAAAAGGCATGATAGTGGATGATGAGTTTGTGATATTGGGGTCTGCAAACATCAACCAGCGCTCGATGGAGGGCACCAGAGACACGGAGATTGCAATGGGAGCCTACCAACCTCATCATACTTGGGCAAAAAAAGCATCTAATCCACGCGGACAGGTAACCATTTAAATTAATGTATGAGCTTTACACATTTATTTTAGAGCACATTATCATGGAAACAAAATGAATCAATAATTTCATGTTCATCCGTTGAAACAAATTCTGGCATCTCAAATGGAAGGGAAACTATTACGAGTACGATATGTACTTGAAATGTCGGTTTCCACAGTTTCTTAAGAAGAGTACTTACCTGGCTGCCTAGTGCTAGAAAAAGACTGCAGTAGCTAAACAGTAAGAAGTTAAACATTTTCTGCAAGGACCTGTCGTTAACTGTTCAACTCCAAAAGCATCCTGTTATTGATATGAATCTGTCATGGAAGATATTTGAAATGCTGTTATGCATCAGATTTCTGTTTCTAAAACCACCTTCAAGTGCAAAAATTAAGGCAGGCATATGAACTAAGTCATTTCATCTTGGGTTCTTTATATTTTTGTCTCTCCATTTCTTTTGGGTATCATAACTTTCAAAGCAAAAAGTTATCTTTTAGAATAAAGAAATTACGAATGAAGGTTATTTTTTTATCATAATAAAGGTGTTGATATTTGTGAAAAATGTGATGAGAACATAAGTGATGATTTGATGTGATTTATTGGAATTCTGAAAATGGTATAAATGCGTTAGAACCCCATCTCAGTTACAATAAGGAGCGCACAATAAGCAGCACGAGCTTGTTTCAATTTTCTGTGCGCCTTATCCAAATGCACACAAGACTCGTTTCCTGACTGGTTGCTGTGGGGGAATGTATGCTTTTGCAGATCTATGGATACAGAATGTCTTTGTGGGCGGAGCATCTTGGAACCATTGAGGAAGGCTTTACTAGACCCGAAAGTATTGAATGTGTGAGAAAGGTCAGGTCAATGGGTGAGGCAAACTGGAAACAGTTCGAATCCGATGAGGTGACAGAGATGAGGGGGCACTTACTGAAGTACCCGGTTGAAGTTGATCGAAAAGGCAAGGTGAGGCCGCTTCCTGGATGCGAAACATTCCCAGATGTCGGTGGACAAATAGTCGGGTCGTTCCTTGCCATTCAAGAAAACTTAACCATATGAATCAGCTGCTTCAGTTGCTATATTTTCTCGAACAGAAGAGAACATCCATTAGTTATGGGTAAAATGGATACAGATTCTCAGTCAATCAGGTGCGAAAAGTGCAGTTTTGAGTGCGACTTGTATTTGCTTCACGGTCACCACCCCCTTTGAAGTTGGGTCTAATCCTGGCGGCGATATGGTAATCGGTAGCCTAAGGGCATGGAAGCAAAGAGCCTGTCCCGACGGCCATATGGTAATCGATTTTCTGCGTCACCAAACTTATAGGACCAAGTTGCTATGTATAGTCATTTGTTCCCCTAAGTTTGGTTTCCATGAATCGTTTGGCCTTGTTCTCTGAGTTCAGAGAAATTTTTGGGCACGGGGAGGGTTTTCATAAAACACTTTTTGGACTGCTCGGATTTGAGGGAGTGTTTTGGACGGCTCGGACGGAGTGCTGGGCACCACGTGGCAATACGCTCTAGGCACCCAAAAATTTCTCGTGAGTTCTAATCTTTTGAGGAGTAAATAAATGTAACAGTTGTCTTATTACTCACTTGTTTTTAGAAGCGAGTATTCACATCAGTTCGTTGTACCTCGAGTAATTTCAAAACTGTAATACAAGATAAAACAACTCTCCAGCAATCCTTTTTCTTTCTTTTTTTAATGACAATGAAAGTCGAACTTTTAATTTCCGGGCAACTCTGCAGTATTGCGTTGATATATACTTGCACTTAGACTTAGAGGTGTAAACGAGCCGAGCCCTTAATGACCCAAGGCCGGTTATATACTAAACGAGCCTTTATAAACAAATCAAGCCTATACATACGAGTCAACCTTTTTTACTCGAACCGAATTTTAAAGTGTTGAATTTGGCTCATTTAGGCCTCGTTCCGCTATGGTTTTTATTTTTTAAGTAGTTTTTTCTTGCCTTACGAGTCAAGTCATTCTCTCACAATATATCCCCACATTTAATTCAAAAAATAGATACTTATTTTGCTTTAAAGCAAGTACACCAGACTCTGTATTTGGGTTCTTTAAGCTAACATAAAGAGCAAAACCATGAAAAGCTTACTACACCAGTCTAGCTATTTGCTTATAGGTATTATACATGCATTGAAAAAGCTCGATACTTATAGCTATCAACTGTAGCATAGCAAAAGCATAAACTATGGAGTATTATTTTAATGTCAACACCCACTTTATCGGTTTGTCCTATCTCTCTTTAAAAAGTTACTCCATACTCATCTCTCTCTCCTCATTTAAGAGGATAAAATACTATTACAATAAAATAGAGAGCAAGTACATAGCGTTACCGTAGAGGCAATACAAAAACAACAATATTATTCACTCAACGATCAAAATACAATAACTTATACAATCTCTCCCATACATGTGGAGCTCATACATAATAGTATGTGTGGACCCCACGTGTATGTGAGAGATTGTATTTGGTGTTGTGTTTTGATTGTTGTGTAAGTATCACTTTTGATACAAAAAGTAAATAGGTAAAGTACAAAAACTACGTTATGAATAGCCAATTTTCCTATTTATTGGTGCACTTGTTTTACACATATATACACTACACAATTTCACTACACCATCCAATACATTCTTTATGGGACTCATTTCGTGTCCAACAAAAAATACAGAAAAATATCCATAAATTTTAAAATAATATTTTAGGGAGCACCCGTAAAAAATCAGCTCTAACGGATATCGATAAATATTATTTTGGGGTTCGTATGTTCGTAACTGCGCAGTTGAGTATTTTCGCTCCTATAAATTTAGAAATAATACTTACCGATACCGGTTAAAGCTGATTTTTTACAGTGCTCCCTAAAATATTATTTTAAAATTTATGGATATTTTTCTGTATTTTTTGTTGGACCCGAAATGAGTCTTATAAAGAATATAGTGGATGATGTAGTGAAAGTGTGTAGTGTATGTAGCATTCCTCAGTACAAAAACTACGTTATGAATAGCCAATTTTCCTATTTATTGGTGCACTTGTTTTACACAACTCTAAATCTTGAGCAGTTCGGTCCGTTTGCAGCCATAATTGTAGCGTCCTGAACACCTGACCGTCGAGCTTTATCTACCAATCATATGAATTGGATTGTGCAGCAAAACTTGAATGTGGGACCAAATTCTATGCCCTAACCACTGTGAGTGAGAATGGAATTGGTCCAATCTTCATCATATGCCGTACACGTGGACCACCAAGCTTGTGTGATCCAGGCTGTCCCAACAGTTCATTGGCCACACCAGACATTGGCCTTCCGGTTGACCCCACCAATTACCCCTTTTGTTGGTTCGATGTGGACCCTACCTTTTATTGGGACAAAAAGGTTTTTTGTTTTTATTTTATTTTAAAACCTTTTTTCCTTATTAATCTCTCTGAGACGAATGATGTGGTTTTAATTTAGGAGAAGGCTTATGCAGTTTAGCAGTGGACAGTGGACGACTGCACCATTTTGGAACCGCTTTGATAATCGAAATCGTTCGCGTAGTAGAGTGTAAAAAGGCGGTATAGTATCCAGTTAATCGAATACACACTAATATTTTGATCGTGCATATAGTTTGAAAAAGAATTAGATGGCCACGCTTGATTACAACTTGAAAAGTAAAAATTAGTGGAAGATTCTGGTCACGCCAACATGGATTCGAAAATAGCCGGACTACATGGGGTTCGTTTTTACTACTATAAAACTGCAGAAAAGCCTTCTTCTTTTATGAACTCCTTGCAAAATTGTGTAAACATTATCACCTAGACAATTTCTTTACTGGCAATTCTAAACATCGAATCGATAACAAGGGCTCTTATGGTCTTATTATTTGCTTATATATGTACTTAGGCCGTGTTCTGCTAAGAAAAATAAGTGATTATTGGAAGAGAATGACAGATTTTGTAAAACGAAAAATAATACTTAAAAAATAAGAATTTTAGCGAAATGGAGAGAAGGAAATTGGCTTACAGAGTTACAGGATACAGCAATCGTGTAAACGAGAAAATTTGATAATGCACAGGTAAAACGAAACAGTTAAACCTTTTTCACATTTGGAAAAAATGACGGTCAAACATATATTTTGATAACTAATACTCGCCAATGACATTTTTAGATTAACAAATATTTTCAGTATGTCCTTAGCATGTATTAATTATCAAAACATGTTTGAGTCGTCATTTTTCCTTTCATTTGATCAACTGGGGATTTATGATACATTTTCCACCATTTTATATCCAACAAAATTAAAAAATAAAAATAAAAGGCAGTAAAACGAAACAAAAACAGAGCATAATAAAAAAGTGAAGGGCATCTGATTCTCCCTCCTCCCTCTCACCACCTTTCATCACCATGTCCCCACCAGACACTGGGGGGAAAAAGTGCGCAAAGCCTCCACGTGTCCCAATCACGCAACAGGCACCACCACCATACGAGAACAGCTAATCACGATTCCACGTGTCGGGCCCTCCAACTCCCAATCTTTTCCACGCTCGAAAGTCTCGATTGGGACCACAGCAAAGATCGGGGACCACCGTCGGCCGCCTCGATCTGGCCCATGCAACACGGACCCATCCGGACCAGGAATGCTGTCGAGCCAAACAGGTGTCGAGCGGTATCTAACCATTCATTTTGATACGAACAATTCAGATTGAACGCATACAAATCTGAACTGTCCATTACTCGGTCAAGATTCACGTTACACTCCCTCCAATCTCCTCGGCCCCACTCCTCCTCACTTGACACGCCTTTAGTCATATAATTCGCAGGTGAAAGCGCAAGCACAAACGTCAAAAGCGTCTCCCAAGAACGTCATAAACAATAATTTGTAAGAACGATAACAAAGAGCACGAGCGCAAAACGGAATCGAGAGTGAATAAGAAACGCATCTCCCACCTCAAGGTGGCCCCCACCTTGCACGGTCCACGCTCCATATCGATCCCACCCCCATTTCCGTGGACCCCACAGCAACAAACCCTTCAACCCCAGCCTAACCTGTCCCCACCTTACACGTACGACCCTTTAAACCCAACCCTCGTGCGCACGTGCTCTCCAAAAAAACAACTAAGCCTGAAGAAATTCCAAGCTCAAGCCCCAGGCGTCAATGGCGATTCCGAAAAAATCTTCACTGCTTGTGGTGGGTCCCCATGAACTGAAGCTCCTGCTTGTCGTAAACCTCCATCGAAAAATCCCTAAGCATCTGGGTCTTACTCTTACCGCCGCTGCTCGAACTACTCGGCGCGCTGGTGGAAACCGATTTCTCTGCCTTCGCTCCAACTGTCGAGCTCGTGGCTATCGGAGACGACAAGGCATGGACCTCGAACGGCGCCGTCGTTGCGGTAATGTTGATGGCCGGCTGGATGGAGGCCACGAAGGACGAAACGGGCCTCGCCGATAGGTTCACGAACGGCGTCGTCGTCCAGATTTGCGGCAACTGGGAGGTGGATTGTATTTGCGGTGGAACGATCCAGAATGCTGGCGCGGAATTCGAGGGTATGGCCCACATGGGGACTAGGGTTTGAGGGCGTGAAGTTGCTACTATCCCGGCGAGTGGGGCCAGGTTTGACGTCGTTGTTGACGAGACATCGACGTACTCGCTGTTGGAGGGGCGCTTGCGCTTGCGCTCGGTGGAGGCGGGGGAGGAGGAGGAGGTGGTTGGGATTTTCAAGGCGCCGTCGACGGTCATGGCGATGGCGGGGACGGTGCCGGTGCCGGTGGCGGCGATGATGGAGGCCTCGGCGTGCTCGAGGAGCCAACGGATGGTCTCGCCATCGGACTTGTGGCCGAGCTCCCGGGTCAGCTGGAAGACCCGGGCGGCGCACGTGGCGGGTATTCGGATCCGACGACCACGCCCCTCCACCTTCGTGTGGCGGTCCTTTGTCGAAGCCCTCTTCGCCGCCAACGACGTCGTCGGTGGTCTTACTTGTACCGGCATGGGCACGGGCATGGCTAGTGGTAACATGCCAACTGCTGCTGATTGTGGCGGTGAAGTGTCTTCGACACTTGGTTCCTCCTTCAACGATACCACCTCGACAGCAGCGGCAGCCACCGCTGCTTTGGTTGGTTTCTGGGATAGCTCCGCCATTAACTTAATATTAGTTGAGTTGCGGGTAAGTTGACTTGGAAAAAAAAATTTGCTGGTTGTTGTTAGTACTAATTAGGAAACCGAATTGAAGGAATTGGAACAGACCCGGAAAGAATATCCGGTGAAGAACAGAAGTAGTGTTTGGAGAGAAGGCAGGGGGAGGCTGTTTGGATTGGTTGTAGAGAGAGAGAGAGAGAGAGAGAGTAACAAACAGACAGAGGGGGTTCAAAGGGGAGAGAGAGAAGATGGATAGGTATATATAACGTGGCACGGACCGTAATTGATGTGAGGAAATCCGACGGCTCTCAGTTCTTTTTTGAATTCGTTGGACGAACAGGCTCATGACACGTGCTGTTCAGTTGTCTAGGGTCACGGTTTTGTTTTGTTTTGTTTTTTTTTGGGGGGGGGGGGGGGGGTAGACTTTTATTTCTATTTTGACCTTTAAATTCCTTACTCTTCCAATTTCCATGAAACAAATAGGTAATTGATTTTCACACACTTTTTACAAGTTACAAAATGTTCGTATTGGTCAAATTGGAACAGGGGTCGGGTAAGAAGAATGGACTGGCTAGGCCCTCAACTAAATCGTGCATGGGCAGAACGAGGGTCACGATGGGCCAACAACTGGTAGGTGTAGTTGTCGGACATGGAGCCTTGAAACTAGTGAGCCAAGCCTCGTGGAATGGCAGGTGTAAGCCCGTGCAATCAGGCCAGACAAGTAGTGGCCCGATCCAAGATGACAACACCCAGCTTTCACTCAATGCAGATGTAAATACGATTAAGTGAATTTGAGCCAGTTATGAAGCAATAGGTGCGTCATACCTAACGTCGCTCAAGAAGTAGAAGTAGGTTTTCGGTGACGACATCAGGCATGTGTGAAGCTAGCAGAAGCTTACTCAAAGCTCAAGTACAAGTATCTCCCTATATAAGGAACATGCTAAATCCTTAAAAATATAAGCCCCTAGTCCGCTACTATCTTGCTAAAGAGTTATGTACTCCTTCTCCCTTAGTTAAGACTTAGTTAAGCATATGAGTGTCTTTCGATTAGACAGTAAGACATTAACCAGTGGTTTGTTTGAAGCAATTAATATCTGAATATTCTTATAAAGTTCATCTCAAGTTTTCCCCACAAATTAGTTATGGTTCAACTCTTAACTTGAAATCCATGTGTGACATTTCACATGGATAAATTCGAGTTTTTTCTCAAAAGATAACCAGGCAAAAAGGAAAAGTCATCTAAAAGAAGAACACTTATACGCAGGTAGGAAGATTCGAATTCTAGACCTCTTAATGAGATATAAGAGTCTTGACCAATTGAGTTAGTCCCAGTTGGTTGATGAATTTGAGTTTAATTGTGAGGGTATTGTGTATTTACGCAAATTACATATTCTGATTTTTTTTTTTTCCAATTCATGAACTTATTTATTTGTGCATGAATCGCAACACTTATCTTTTTATTACTCTCCACAGACCTTTATAAAAACAAGTTCTCGTCACTCCATTATAGAGCAATTTACAAAAAATTCTCTCTCTCTCTCTCTCTCTCTCTCTCTCTCTCTCTCTC
>BPLS01000147.1:2068025-2083555 GCA_019656275.1 Rhododendron kiyosumense | reverse complement strand
AGAGAGAGAGAGAGAGAGAGAGAGAGAGAGAGAGAGAGAGAGAGAGATTTGGAATTTTAACTGTTTTACATACGTATGAAACATAATGCAATGATGATTGGACTAAGTTATAACTTAAAAAAAAAAAACACAGGAAATGTATTTTTTTTAGGAACAAACTCATCCCATTAAAAAACAAAAGGATGTTGTCGGTTTCGTTCCGCTAAGATTCTTAAAAAATAAATAGCTCATTTATAATTTTTAAACTTAAAAAATAATGTATTTTCAAAATAATTTTTCAATTTTTTTTCCATCATTCAAAAGATTTTAATTTCAATGAATCTATTATTTTTAAGCTTAAAAATTAAAAAATAAAAACCATAAAACTTTTTTGTACTTATCTTTTAAGAACTTTACAGCGGATTCCATCCATGGAGCCACAGACCAAATGAGGGATTATCTATGGGGAAGACGCATGGATGATGTAAGGGTGTACACGCAGCCTGATGTGATGAGGCAGCGACAGCTGGCTGGTGGGGGCCAATAAAAACCATCCAAATCAAATTCATCTGTTTTTTTCTAACTTTCCCAGTTCCCACCCATCGGAAAGGAAAACTTATCTACTGTACCTGAGAATTACTAGCACTGAATGGTTTTAGTCTGCTTGTTTGTGGACCCTTCCCGATCTTTTTTTTTTTTTCGACGAACAAGATTATTCTAGATATTACTCCCTCCGTCCCATTTTCATTGTCCATTATTCTTTTTTCACTTTTTTGTCTCTTGCGTATATCTTTCAATTTATAATATTTTTCATGATTTTGACATCTTTGTATTATAGAACAAATTGAAATCTATCAAATAAGATCCATATTGCATATTTTTGGAGATTCACATTGAAAGATATAAGCGATTGAAAACTGCACGAACATCAAAAAATGACAATAAAAATGGGACGGAGGGAGTATATTTTACCAATCTTTAGATGTTCGAGATTTTCTAGCTTTTAGTTCTCATGGAGAGTATGAGCCATATTAATTAAAACTAAGATGCATTTTTTCTAACCCCTGTAAAACTAAAAGGATACTATCAAATATTGTTTCTTATGTTTTAAGTACAAATTTAACTTTGAGAAAATGGGTTCAATCCAATGGTGGAGCATTCTCTTTTCATTATATAAAAAATAACTATGTTTTAAAAACATATCAGGTGATATCTGATCAATATGGTTTCAGAGCAATGGATGACCACGCCATCAATATTTGAGAAGTGGATAGTCTCTCTCTCTTATCGAGGTTAGTCCGATAAAGGTTAAAAAATGGACAAATTGGACGCTCGAAAGAAACTGGATTTTCTGAATCGACGTAATTATGTAATTGTGTGATGCTTAATTATCTCGATCGTTTTGAATAGCGTAGTGCTATTGGTACTGACGGGTACCATACCGAAAATGAATTGACGGTCGCTCCAGGCCAACTCCGGCCACCGGACGGTTGATACGTAATTATATGTAATTGTCTGAATTGTGATGCTTAATTATCTCAATCGTTTTGAATAGAGTAGTGCTATTAGTACCGATGAGTACCGTACCATACTGAAAATGAATCGACAGCCGCTCCGGCCAACTCCGGCCACCCTACGACCGATTCGAGCTGTCCAAAATTCTATATAAAAAAAAAAAACGATGGGGCCTACGCGAGAATCAACGACATCCGAAAAAATAGAGTGTTTAGATCGAGTACCTACAGAAATCGGATGCCGTTGATTATCGCATTGGCCCCATCTTTTTTATTTGTAGAATTTTTGGATGACTCGTATCGACCGTCCGGTAGCTGGAATTGGCCCGGAGCGGCCGTCAGTCCATTTTCGGTACCAATAGTTTTATTGTTCTGAATAGAGTGAATAACAACTCCAAAGAGAGAGATAACTTACGAGTTAGGTTCTCGAAAGTGGGACCCGGGCCCCAATAGGCAGGTAGGACCAATCACAGAGTCGTGTTGGGCAGGGGCATCACCCCGGCTGAGTGGGGGGGTGGACCCCATGGTAGATGATGTAGGTGCGCTGCACCATTTTATATACTACTCTCACTACAAAATGTTTGTTATGGACCTATGGTTCAGCAGGGGCCATCACTTAAAAAAAGAGTGATTTAAAAAGGGGCCTCTAACCACGCAAATGGGAAATCCTGCGGTGAAACCCACACTATAAGGGCTGTAAAGCGATCGATTTGACCGTTTATTTTGATGTCAACGGTTTGAATTTAATCCGAACTCTTATGCTCCGAGTCGTCTATCGCCGAAATGGACAGTCAAATCGGTCGCCCTACATCCCTGCAGGATCCCTTGGTCCACAGTCTACCACTACATATTTAAGTTGGATTTTTGTTCCGAGACAACAGACGATATAGAACGTTAGTTGTTTGTATAAGTTGGATTACTACAAGGGCCAATCTCCTATCAAAAAGAGTCGAACCTTAAACCTCACATCCCAAACGAGTGCTACACAACAATTGGAACACATCCCAAGATTATTTCACTTTTGGATTCATACACTTAATTTTGGGACTCACGCGACTGCGTGGTGGTAGAGGCCCGTGAAAACAACTCAAAGTAGGAGTAATAATTTGCCTCACTCAAGTCCCAAGTAGTACTAGTAGTAATAAAAGAGTTTGTTAATGGTTGAGTAGGAGGGGGCCATTCCAATTCCATCAGTCTGGAGGAAGGGGGGCCTCAATTTCCATTCTTTGTCGTGGGGGCCCATGGCCTCGTAGGGCACGCACGATGGTATTGGGGGGCTCGGTCAGGGGCTGTGACCACAACCACCACCATTGAGCCCACTTGCACAAAGGTGGTCCACCACGTCTCTCTCGCCTTGGTTCGTGGATGGGGACCACTCGTCTTTCGTGCCTGCCTGTGTGGGCCTCTCTACCCACCCTAACCCTTCCCCCACCCATATTCAATGCTCTTGGGGCGCGCTTTTTTAGTCCAACGATGGAGCAGTGGCACCCTAGATCTGGGAATGCTCCAAAACAGCACTACGATTTAGTTCACCGCCACAGCCATTCAAAGTGTTTTCAACGGTCTGCATTAAAAACGAAAGAAAAAATTAACTCTTTCTTGAAAAAGTTTGTTTTCAATCCGGCTCATTGACTGGCGAAATGGACAGTCCGAATACACTTTGCAGGGCACTCTATAAGGAGTTGTTTTGCAACATCTCCAAATTTGTGGTAGCCTGTATTAACTTAATTGTTTTTTCCCAAATTGTGCTAATAGTCAGAAGGAAGAGGATCCTCCTGGTTCACGAAAATGAATTAATACAATGTCCAGACTGTCCAGTGTCCAGTTAGCCTTTTCTTTTCTTTTTTTCAATGGCAGAGCCAGGATTTAATCGAAGGGGTGCCACTTTTCATGGAAGTTCACTAATAATTGTTGCATGTTTTTCGTAAAAATATGAAGGGAAAGTGCACTATAAATCAATTTTTTTTTTGTTGAACATAATTTTTTTTGATTCAACTATCTCATGGTCTTTAAATGAAAGTCATGGAGATGTTATTTATATGATACAGATCGTTTATTATTTTTTTGAACAGAGATCGTTTATTATTTCAATTTCTATTTTTTCAATGCTTATGTAAAGAATCATGTTATTCTAGTACTGATAAGTACCAAATTGACTTTCGTGAGTATAAAAAAATTTTATTTTTCCAAACCAGGGGTGGCATGTGCCACAATCACTCCCATTTTCCTCGGACTTTGAATTTGTGGGTCTTTTACAGGTTTATTTTGATATTCTAAATCATTCACGACTTAGAACTTGCCTATGTTAAAGTATATACTTGTCTTGAGATAAATGCATTATGCATGCCAATTCGGTCTACTTATATTCTAAAATTAATGTGTTACAAAATCATAGTATCA
Source organism: Rhododendron kiyosumense (assembly GCA_019656275.1). NCBI lineage: Eukaryota > Viridiplantae > Streptophyta > Magnoliopsida > Ericales > Ericaceae > Rhododendron > Rhododendron kiyosumense. The sequence continues at coordinate 2,079,662 of BPLS01000147.1, read as the reverse complement.
AATAATATTCGATCAACTCGATTTTTTTTTGTGAGTGATTAATGTTTTTGACAAACTCCAAAATATGGACAACTTGGATCATCAAAGAGGACCTTTCTAGGCCCCCCAAACATGCCAACTGGATGGTCTCCTTGAAGAGGAGCTGATTCCTAAATTTTATCGAAACATTTGACTTTTCCAATTTGTTTCAATTACAGAAATTAAGATTAAAAATGCAAACACAAAAGTTTTTGAAATTTTGACTTTTTATGTTTCTCTAGTGACAGAACAATCGATTCAGAAATTGATACATTACTAACAAAAACTACCATTTTTTGCATAGGGTAGCGACCATTGACACATTTTACCCTTTCTTCTAACAATGGGGAATAGAGAATGCTGCATCTTCCAACAACATGACTCGAACCAGAACTGGATCCGAGACCGGTGTTATCGTGTGTGTTTTTCAGAGGAAAGAGAAATATATTCATAACCGTAAACAAACTAGTACAAAGAACACACTGGTCCCGAAACAAAAACCTTACCATAACTATACAACATTTTACGTCGCAGGTAACAAGAACTCACTGGTATTGATACTTCATGCTGTTTACAGCAAATACATTAAAAAAAAGGAAAAGATTTTGTCATTCCCTTTTTGGTTAACGCCACTCCTCTACAAGTGTATTTTTGATGCAAAAATACACTTGCAGGGGAGTGACGTTAACAAAAAAGGGAATGGCAAAATCAGCGGCCTAAAAAAAACAATAACAAAAGCATCAAGCATGCAGGGGCAGGAAAAAACTGGCTGTGGAAGTGGAGTCTATCCAGCTTTAACAAAAGCTCCAATATTCTGCACGATTTCTCTTTCAGATCTCCGTGTCCCTTTTCTTCAATTCTGCAACAAAAGTAATGAATGACTCATAAACAACTCGATTGGACTTGCCCTAAAGAATAATTATCAAAAATCATATTCGATGGCAACACAGTTACAATGTGTTTATAAGTTGTCACACCACTAAAACCATACGGTAGAATCAAGACTAAAGCCACATATTCTATCCATACACCAAAACCCATTCTCTTAGCTTCAATAGAAGACAAGACATGGCGTGAATGGGGACGTATGCACATTTATATATCTAGAGCCAGCCAAAATGTGTCAAGAGAGAAAGAGAGAGAGGTTTTATAATGGCGATGCATTTCTATGCCAGTGTACACGTTTAGAACACTGATATTGAGTAGACTTCAATTTTACTATGGATTCCAGACAAAATTGGATACATACACCAATGACATGTTATAATCACTTAATGAATCCAGATAAAGTTTTTACCGCTGGGAAATACTTCACTTGGAAAGGTGAAGAACGTATTTCACGGTCATGAGCCGGACATGTATGTGTACCGCGTTTGAGCTCCTGTGATGAGCTCCATAACTTTTGCTGCAGATTTAGAGATAGTAAATAGACAAACAAATCAAAGTCAGAATTAACTGGAGTACAACTAAAGGAAACATGACAAAAGTGGCACAAGCCACACAACACTGAATTTCTAAACGAAGTGTTAAACCTACCTGTAAGAATCCCAATAATAGGAACAGGTTCTAGTAATCTCTCCGTGCTTTCAAGTTTTTTCCTGAAACATTTAACATTCATCAGTGTTCATGCTCTCTCCCTCTCTCTCCAAATGAGGATTCAACCGAGTTCCTTAAAAAAAGCATAACTACCGTGTATACTTGTTAAAGAATGGGTCTCTCATGAGGTAAAGTGCCCACAACAGCTTCCGCCTTCTCAACTGTATCAACATAGTAGCATCAAGTCAATTGATCAAGTAATGGACTGGAAACAGAAACTTGCTCCCAAAATCTGCGGAAGCCAAACTCGAGTCTCGAACTGAAGCACTCTAAGGACATTTTTATGCAGTCGGTCTATTTTACTGTCAAGAACATCACCTTTTTTATACCGTCAGAAAAGGAAGAATTGGATGTCAGTCATTCGTTGGGAGAAGCTAAATCTCTTCTAAAAAGGCCATGGGGGTGTCCACTTCTGTATAACTTACTAAAATCTCAATAAGGTTGCACTCCTATTGCGGGAGTTGAAGGGCGGGCCTAGCATAACGGTAAAGTTGCTCCATTGTGACCTGGAGGTCACGGAAATAGCCTCTCTGCTTTTAGGGGTAAGGCTGCATACATCAACCCTTCCCTAGACTCTGCAATGGCGGGAGCCTCGTGTACTGGGTTTGCCCTTTTTTTTTGATACTGTGGAGGGTGAAACAATTCATTGTGTGGTACCGCAGTAGTACTGAGTACAGTTAAAACTAGAGGTTCTTTGGAGAATTTGACTTGACTTCTAACATAAAATTCGAGTAGATCAAGTAAAGAGCAATGCTATGGAGACCACATTTGGCGACCATGTTTTGGGTACCATGTGATGTGTCATTATTGCATTGGTAGAATGTGCTTCATGACAAATGAGGACATTCAACCAATACATTTGTGACACATCACACGGTACCCATATATGGTGCTCAATACATGATCACCAAAGTACAAGTGTTTAGTGAAAGCGTAAGCCTTTACAACCTCTGTACAAGAAAGAGAAAGCTAACAGATAGACACTTATATGGGGAACTTTTCAAAAAATAAAAAATTCGCCACGCAAATGTTCTGAAAATATCGTATCTGAATCTCAATTTGCAAAGAACAACCAAATTCATGCATGTCATATTGAATTCTAGGGCTCCACAATTTGACCCATTCCTAGTTAAACTCAACCTACCAAAACTAACAGATAAACACCAAATGGAGACTGATGAGGAAATAACCAAGAGAGAAATGGCGCTAGGAAGATAAAATTGCCATTAAACTCCACAGTGAGAGATGCATCAAAATTCTTAACATGCGATACTTTTCAAGAATCCTAACCTCATCCTTTTCCTGGTCGGAGAGACGAAGCTGTTGATCTTTCCTTCCATACCTTGACATTGTAACAGACGAAAAGATGCCCATTCCAGTAACATCAATAGCCAGGGAAATACACCATGGAAACCATGACCGAATCCCATACTTCCTTATCAAGAGGACATAAATAAGTGGTCTTGTAATGAACATCACCTCCCCCATCACAAATAAAGCCCCACGAAGACCTTTCTCAGCCAAGATACTAGAAAGGGTGGGTCTCTGAACTACCGTAACTGTAATGACAACATACAAAATTTTAGCAAATCAAACTCATAACCAAAGATTACATAGATTCTTAAATAAGCAATGAGACGTGAAAGAAATAATTACGTGGAGGCTCCATGATTGCATGTTGGTGTTGAACTCTCTGCAACCATGTTGGCTCTGAAACCATCTTAGCTTTTTCTCCGAACCTGCTTAAGGCAGACAGTGCTCTTCCTTCAAGATTCCAGGGATTCTTCTCATGATAATTATTTAAATTACCGGGAGCTTGATGCGCTTTGGGCTTTCCCAAATCACCAAATCTATGTTGAGGATCTAAAGCCTCTGAAATCTTTTCAACATTAGGTATCTCTCCTCCATGTAAAAGCATCTTGTATCCACTGTTCCGAAACAAAGCTAGCCTAACTAACGCCCTGTAATTAATTAATAACCACATATTAGCCAAATTAACAAAATAGCAACATCCAGAAAAGAGAAAGTACCAAATGGTGATACGACACTTACTTGGTAGCCTCTGTAGCAGCAATAAAATTCCACTTTTTATCCTCACCAAAGAAATGTTGTGCAGCTACTTCGACCAATGTTTCCAAATCTTTTAGCAAAGTTATGCACAAGGAGTAAGGGAAGGAAGGGGGCTCTGCAACTGTATGTATCTGGGTTGGAGTTGTACTGATTATATGTTCGTTAACAGCGGTGAGCATGCCCAAAATTGCAGTTACTGCAGCAGAATTTTGTACAAACAATAAAACCATCAATCCTACACCAGCAAGACAGAGGATAGAGGAGAAACAAGAATATAAAAACGTTGGTTAACAAGAAAATGAGGTCAAAAGAAATGTAAATTTTCAAATAATCACTTCTTATTAGGTGCACTTGCAATCCACCAAAATGGAGAAAACCCATTGAAGAGGTAAACTTTATAAGAATCATAAAAGGCACAAAAGATGCCATTATTCGATTTTGGGGACATCTGCCCATGGCCTGTGTACAAACCTAACATGTGGCATTATTTGCTGTGGACGTTCTCAAATTTCCCATCCCACTTCTGGGCATTTTGCCCAAGGAAGCCCAAGCAATTGACAATGTATCAAGAAATCCCCCAATGTTGAGGATACAAAAAGAAAAGTTGTCACTCTTTTTAAGAACTTAAGCTTTTAGATGAGATGGTGGCAAATGATCTAACCAACCATAAAAGAGAGAGAAAACAATTTAGCCAACTTTTCAATTCAGATGACAAATCTTTTCTTCAAAAAAACAAACAAACCCCTCTACAGGATCAGTTTCTAAGCTAACAAGAAGAAACCCAATGTTACCAAAGTTTCACAAAACCTGCTTCTGGTCCTATTTCTGATTCAGAAAATCGTTCTGGAAGAAGCCATGTCATTCCCTGAAGAATAATGTCCAAAATCCATATTAGAAACACATTTAAGTACGATAAGACAGGTCAATTATCAATTCATTTTTGGATGTCAATATAGAGCCTCAATAAATGTTATAGACATGCAAAACAAACTCTCTAACATCCAAATAAACAAGAAATGACAAATAAAAAAGGTTCATACTCAATTCTTCTTTCATATTTGCACTGACGTGCACTTGTACCATGTCAAACATAAGAAAAGCCCAATAACAAAAATCCAAACAAAAACAAGCAACAAACTCAACCCAACAGGCCAGGAGGTTGACTTTCAGTACCGATTCTACCGAATGTGTAACAACATATAACGACCCGCACAAGGCTACCAACTGACCTGCTAGCCCTTATAGCCTAACCATGTGACTCAAAAGGTTAACTTCAAGTTATACAACTGCTTGTGACAATACGTTATATATCAGATTCATTTCCCACATCTTACCAATGTGGGACTTATATGCCAAGATGGGCTCTCACGCAACATTAGTTAAAGATGTATCCTATTCAACTTATTTTGTACTCTTCATCCATAAGCTACCTAAGTGCTTGATGGGCTTATATAATTATAATTATAATTCGTACAATGGCGAAATACATATGCAACAAACTCAATGTAACAACCCTGAAATAGATATTTAAAACCAAGCGCGAGATCACCTTAGTTCCAAATCCATTTCCAGTTCAAGTTTGTTTTCATGACTCTTCAATGGCAAGCTACCTTACACGGAGTATTATGTACACGCATTTTCAAAACATAAGCAATAGTCCAAATAATTAAGAGCTGTAATGGATAAATAGACTCATATACAGATAGTATATATATACCCTTCATAAATCAGATGATCCAAATATTACTAGGTAAATGGAGCAAATTTTTTCAAATGTGAGAGATCACAGAAGTAGAATATCACTTAGTAGCACGAAGCGGGAGCAGGGGCGGGGGAGCGGAAGCACCTAGAAGCTCCTAAGGTTGGGAGCGCCTAAGGAGCGTATATTAGATTATATATAAATACATTTATAAAATATCTTTAAATACTTAACCATTGCAAGGAAAAGTGATACTTATTGAGATTTTTTCCAATCTTAAAGGCCAATTAATGGAAGTTAGTTATTTCCAATTTGCAAAACTTTTTGATTGATATGATTTTCATATTCTTATTTCCACAATGCCATTACTCCCACAAAAGTAAGAGAATAACTGCCTTAACGGCCAATAAGCTCCCATCTTAGTTAAGAGCGAGCTCCCGTCAAGCTCCCATCTTGGAACACCAATTCGAGCTCTCATCTTGGGAGCGCACCCATTTTAGAAGGATCCTGTTACTAAGGAATATCAGGATCCTTAACCGTACTAACTTTCGCCAATCAAAAAAAAAAGAATATCCCCATCCAGTTCTATCTTATCGTTGTACTATTCAATGATAAGCTACTTTTTTGGGTAGAAGTGCCATTGAGGAAGCAAGAGGGTGGTAGGCTCCATGTTCCCTCATGCATTTGATAGGAGTTCACACCTCACTAATAGTAACTACTACAACTAACAATGCTAACTTTTGCCAAGAAAAATGAAGAAGTGCCTTTGAGGAAAGAAATTGTATAATCCAGGTACTACACATCTGCTCTCCACACAACGACTACTCATGAGCTACCACAAAAGCTAAGAACAAGAAAAATCAAGTCCCACCAAAAAAACAACAGAATTCAACTATCCCTTCAACAGACAAATTACTTTGGAAGCCAACAAAAAAATTCTTGCTTGATTGGTAATGAAAGAAACAAATTAAAGTAAAGAGGGCTTACATTAGCCAGAGACTCCAAGGAATGGACATAGTCTTTGTTCCTCCGAACCCATGTCTTATAAGCCTCCATAGATACAAACCTGTATCTAAAATCACAACAGAGATACCCAAAAGAAAAGAAACCCTAAGTTCCTCCTCTCTGACTCCGTCTCACCACCAGCTCAACTCAAAAATCAGTTTTGGGTATTTTTCAGGATTAGACCCAGATGAGGGAACGGGGAAAAAAGCTGAACCCTTTTCGGTAAATCTATGGGTTTGGAACATAGAAGAAATGTACAGGTGATTATTACGAACAATAAATCCTGATTCTTTCGATATGGTTGGAACTTGGAACTGAAAAGGAAAATTATCAGGGTGGGCAGGGAAGAGATGATGTGTAATTTGTTGAGTAGCAATAGGTTGTTCGGCTGACCGATGGACAACGGAGGCTATTGTGTGCTCCGTCCGGATTTAATATCATTTTTTAAGAATTGCTATTATTTTTTAATAAATTATATCTTACAATTTATAATATTTTATATAATTTTGAAAATATTAACTTATAGAACTATTTGAAATCTAACAAATAAGATTTATATTAAATATAAAATTTATTACTAATTTAAAGATTTAAATTTTTTTTAACTGATTATAATTGAATGAAGGACTATTAAATCTGGACGGAGAAAGTATGCCAGAGTTAAGTCTTGTTCCGAGAGTGCGAGTTTAGGCCAATTAAAACCTTGCGAGTTCAAGATGTGAAATCTTTTCACACAGGTTCATCCTCCGTTAAAGTGAATTATGGATTTAAATTAAGTTTATTTCAAAGATCTAAATCGTTAGCATTGCAGAAATCATTAATAATACAAACCATAGTAACAATCATAGTAATCAAATAAGAATTAGTATCTCATCGGGGGGCTAAAATTAAGCTTTTACGTTTATAATTATGGGTTAGGCTACGTTGGATCATCTCAAAAAGCCTCGCGTCTTTGATCGCATGTTGAAGATACAACGAAGTTAGTTAAGGACAAAATGCGGTACCACCCCTAGATTTCAGTCGAGCTAAATTTCATACCCCTTCATTCTCTAAAATTACATTGATTCTCCTTAGTGTATAATCGTAGTTTTTTATTTTATTCATGTAAAATTATTAAGTGTTTGGGCTAAATAAGTCACTTGATTTATCTTTATTTTTTGGTTTTATTCAAATTTTTTCGCAGTTGCTAATTTTGCGTCAATTTTTTTTGAATTATTGATTTGCTTTGACAAGAGTAATCAAAAAATGAATTAATTTTAGCACTCCCATAAAAGAGTGTGCTTATCAATTTGGGAAGTGATCACTACCCATCAGGAAAACAAAAATTATTGTCTAAACTTAAATTTTTTTTGAATAAAAACAAAAATCAGTAAAAAACCAATTTTTTAAATTTTATTCAAAAAAATTGAGTTTAGATAAAAAAATAATAATTTTTTAATTAGACGAACCAATAATTAATACTCCCTCCGTCCCATTTTCATTGTCCATTATTCTTTTTTCATTTTTTTGTCTCTTGCGTTTATCTTTCAATCTATAATATTTTTCATGATTTTGACATCTTTGTATTATAGAACAAATTGAAATCTAATATCAAAAAAAGACTATGAAAATGGGACGGAGGGAGTAACAATTTCACACAAAACTTACAAATGCTAAACAAAATCAATTACCGTTCTCTGCTGATATATTTTTCTAAAGTTCTCTCTCTCTCTCTCTCTCTCTCTAGGGTTCGAAACTATCTCCCCGAATTCCCTTAGATCAGTGGATATGCAATTGACCCTTGAATTCGGGTAATTTCTTTTCCAAATCCATGTGTTTACTCGTACTACATGCTTTGCCTTTCTCATGACTGCTAATCTTCTTTTGCTTGATTTCCAAGCTCTTAAGAAATAGCCCAAATAAATTAAAACCATGGGGTTTTTTTTTTTTTTCCCCTCCTGCTGCTGTTTGATAACCTTTCCTCCTTACCCTTTACTTGTTCTTTCATCTGCTGTTTGCCGCAACTCAAGAAATTTTTGTCAGTGGTGGTAAAACTTAAGTTGAATGGACTAAAGACTGTTTTTAGGGTTAATTCAACTAAAGAGAACTGGACGACATCAGTCTAGTTGACAAAGCTAAAACACAACTGTATCCGGTTCCGGACACAATTGTGTCTGGAGTTTTTGTGTTTAATTGTGTCCGTAGTTTTTGTGTTTTAAAGTTGTGTTTCTAGGCATTTTGAAAGGCGAATTACTGCAAGCTTTAGGATCAAAAGATAGTAGGATAACCAAAGATGAGACCAAAAACGTTTTGATCCCACTTTTTTAGAATGGTGTAGAACTAGGCTGGTGAAAATTTAGCATGAATCCATGATTGAAGGTAGAAGTGACTGCTTTCAATAGATTCTAGCAATCAAATATGTTAAAAGGGCATTTGAGAAGATAGTCTTGTACATTTGCTATTAGTGGGTGGAGAACTGGTTGTGGGGAGTTTTGTGCTCCGATTCGTGCAATACTTACTGTTCGGTCCTCCTCTCCTTTAGTGGACTTGGAGATTAGTATCTGAACTGTAGGGTCTAGGCTTAGACTCTCGCTCGTATGCTATCAATTCTTGTGTTGTGCTAGTCCATATGGGCTTTGCTTTTGGCTTTAATTGGGACCCCGCTAGTGAACGGTGGGATTGGTCACCGGATTAGTCTGTCTATTGGGCCAGATACCAAGTCATAAAAAAAAATCATCTATAAAGCGTACTGATTGACTTGATCAATTCATTAACTTGCAAGAGTAAAGGATCTAGAGAAGAACGTTGTTATGCTATCTGTGTTTTCGTCCTACTTGTTTTCTACTTTGGTTACCCGTGTTGATTTCTCTGAATCTAATAGCCTTGTTAATTCCTAATGAAGTGGTGGATTGGAACTCCTTTGTGATTCTGTCAAGATCCATAACGTCAATGTTGATCCGCCACAAGATGGAGAAGATAAGGTAATTGATGCAACATGAATTGAATGTTTATTTCTAATATTTCTTACAACACGCCATTGTTTTTGTTCCATTTTCTCCACAGTTTACCATGAAAAGTTTGCTTGCTTGGGTTCGTACCAATCTGATCAAGGAGAGGCCTGAAATGTTCATGAAAGGAGACTCCGTGTAAGTAAAAGATACTATTAGTCTTAATACTTGAAGCCTTTTTCTGGCATAGAGTGCAATCAGGTTTAGCCAAAATACACCGAAGGTGTACAGGAGCACACTGGGGTGAGTATGCAACGATGCTGACAGTTTTAGTAGGTGAAAACAAAGCTCCATCGTTTTTGCGGGATGTTAGTAATGTTGTCAGATTACAGTTTACAAAAGTTCGTAAACATGTTTTCTGTCATGTTGTGGAGAAGAAAAACACGTTAGGGATGCATTTGTTCCAAAAACTTGCTTTGGAAACAAGTGAGGGGGTGGCTGGAGGCAGTAGCTGTCAGAGAGGGCGTTTCCAGTCGGAAAAGGGGTGGCTGGAGGAGTTGCCGGTGGGAGGGGGTGGGTCACTGATGGGAGGGTGGATTGCCAGTAGTGCGGGCAGGCAGAGGTGGTGGTGGGGAGGGAGAAGAGAATGAAAAATTGTTTTGAAAACAATTGAAAGCACCAACTTTGTTTCCTAAAGGTGAAAATTTTGAAAGCTGTTAAGTTTTTTGGAAAACAAATATAGTTATTCAATATATTTTGGTTGCCAATTTTACAGTTTTAAACGAAAACAGAAATTAGGAAACAAAGACGTCAGTAAACAAGCCTACGTGTAATTGGCAGCACTTTGGCAAACACAAAAGGATTGTTTGTTTGCTTCCCCTTGATTTCCTCAAATGCCCTTAATGGGTTAGTCAAATGTTCCATGTGCAGGAGACCTGGTGTTCTAGTCCTTGTGAATGATTGTGATTGGGAACTAAGCGGCCAACTTGATACAACGCTAGAAGAGAAGGACGTGGTGGTATTCATTTCAACCTTGCATGGTGGATAGTGGGAATGACTCTTGACGTAGTCTGCTTATTGCTAGGTGATTATCGTGGTTTTGACGTAAGCCTGGTTTGCAAATTGATCCTTTATGGCGTTAAGCCGAAAAATTTGAGAAAGGGGAAGTACGGCGTGGAGTTTTGTAGTAATTCAGAACAAAGTGTGATATTTGATGTTGCTGCACTTGGATATTTTTGTACTATTCGTCAACGCTGATATGGGATGAAATCCTTTGGTAACTCTACTGTAATGGTGTTATATTGGGCATTTCAATTGCTATTTCAGGGAACGTTTCGCAGACTATCATGCAATTAGTTATAATTTCCGAAAGAGCATACAAAAGAGTGGGTAGTCAATTTGTGATACATCATCCTGTTTTCAGCATGTAGCCATTGCAGCTTTGTTTGGCTGACCATCTCCATGCATTGGAACCCTCTCTCTCCCCCGTGAGGAAGGCCTGTGTTAGTCCTTTTATTTTTCTTGGATGGTATCTGGATCAAGTTTTGGAGGAGATTATCAAAGAAAATATTAAGTGGTAATCCTTGCTGGATTAGGCTTTTTGGTCAGCCATCTCAACTTTTGTCAAGAATTTTCAGATACAAATATATGAATCCAGGCATATGTGAACGAACTAGAGCGTTGGGGTGAGTTAGACATTGGTAAGTAACACGGTTCGGGTATGATTCAATTATTAGCTTCACAACTAAGACCGATAAGCAATTCAAGCTACTCGATTTGAGATCATTTAAAGCTCAATCGAAATCGAATTGTTACAATTGGACTCGTTCAGCTCTTACAAAATTCAAGTTACTCGAAATTGATTCAATTGTCAAGTCATTTATCAAAAAAACAATTCACTATTCGACTGGTTTATACAGTAAGTCATATTCACTATTCACTATTCGATCCGTTTCCATACCCATATCCTTACCCCTAGCTAGCAGTCCTTTCTCTAGATCCTACGGTAGGGCAACCTGCTAATGAGCACTCGGAATCCCAATATAAGTTATAACGATTCAAACTGTTCATCTTGTAACATTTATTGAGCCTATCATTCATAGGTAGACGTCAAATTTGAATAACCGTAATCCCACAACTTGATCACATATATCTGTTAACAGATGTTCCCCTAAGGTAATTGTGACACCCGAGAAAGGCTTCTAATGTACCTACCAAGATAACCATGGTTGGGAAAAACAGTCGAAACCTGAAAATAACAATTCAAACAGTCTTTCAGTTATAAACTGCGGCTCCAGATACTTAGGCTGATATGATTTCCTC